>LPNX010848958.1:0-11216 GCA_001517045.1 Pseudotsuga menziesii
TGGATGCATTCATGTCCTTGAACTTGGAGATCACTTTTAATAATAAAATATAAACACAATGAAAAGACAATTAAATATGTTTTAATAATAAAATATAGACACAATGAAAAGACAATCAAATAATATAAAATTAAAAAACATCAAAATTTTCAAAATTTATCAAACCACACATTGAAAATTGAAATTTAAAATAAAAATGTATATATTTTTTCTTAATTTTTTATTATAACTTGTGTTCTTTTATTTCTTTATATAATTTATGTATTTTTGTGATATAATTAATTTAGTGTTTGAAAATTAAAATTTAGGATAATATGTCTCTTCTTAATTTTTTTTATTATAACTTATATTTTTTAGGTTCTTAATAAAAATTTATATCTAATATGCTTAACCCATTATTCGAAAATTAAAATTTAAAATAATAAATATATATGTATTTTTTAATTTAAATTGTTTATTTTCTTATTAAATCAATTTATGTGTTTTAATAATGGAATTAATTTAGTTAAATTCTCATAAAATACGGTGTTTATGATTTGTATAAAAAATCATTAAACCAATTTATGTTTTTTTCTATATTAATAAATTAATCACTTATTATTATTTTTTTAATTTTTTTTCTACATTTTAAAATATATAGAAACATTTTAGCATATTCATTATATACTCTAAATTGTGTGTGTGTGTGTGTGTGAGAGAGAGAGAGAGAGAGAGAGAGCTAGAAGAGTCAACAACGATGTTAGTTTCGTACTTGCGTGATACTGGATCGATTCTGACGGCTCCAGTATAACCTTTTGGCACAACCAACTATGGGCTCAATTGCACACATTTCATCGAGAATCGAACCATTGACTTGTTGAACATCTTGTATGCCTTAACATAACGTGCAGTTGCCAATTATCCTACATCCTTGCCCCTTATTAATCTATTTATTATACATTCTATATTTTAAAAATTTAAATTTTGATTTTAATAATTTTTTATTTTAATATAGGTTAGTACATATATTCTATACTTAAATCTAATCTTTAAAATTTGATTTAAATACTTTAGAATCTAATTATTTCTTAGCTTTTAATTATTTAATTGTAATATAATTTTGTAAAATATTATTTTTTAATGTAATTATATAAGTTAATATTTAATATTTTAAACTTTGATTTTAATATTTTGTATAATGTCATATTTTGTAGTTTTTAATTAACTGTACTATAATTTGATAAAATATTACAATTTAATATGATGTTTTGTTTAATATTTAGTTTTTTGAAAGTTAGTTTTTAAAGTGGGTTTTTATGAATATATTATTTTGTAATGTTTTTTATTATAATTTTTTTTATACAAATATGATAATAAAATATTTTAAAAGTATTAGAAAAGTTAATAATACTTTTTAAAAATACTAAATAAAACAAGATCCACAAGGTGGCAATGTCGTGCGTTATTGTAAATTAGATTTTTTTGAAATTTGCAAAATAAAAAAATTAATTATAAATAAATTGCATTCTTGTTAGTTGGTGATTGGATTTTAACTATGGAGAAAATTGAATTACTTTGAGGGCTAAAATTTGAAAAATAAACATTTAAGATATTTTGGTCTATTTTTTTCATTTCCCATTAAAGAACCAGGAGCATCACATGGATTTTTATGGGAGACATAAATTTATATTCTTTGATCGAGAAGCTTTGAATTAAAATTTGAATCAATGATTCAATTGAAATTTGATTCAAATACAAAATTACAATAAGAATATAAAGTGGTCGATTGAAGGCTTAAAGAGGAACAAAGCTAAGTAAGAAACCTTAAACATGACAATTCATTTTGAATCTGTATGTATCTCAAGGTTGTATATACTCAAGTTCATTATTTTTGGTTTGAAAAGGTTAATAATTGGACAAACTCACTTCATTTTGTGTGAAAATTGTTCTAAAAGTTGTAAGGTTTTTTTCTAAATCCTTAGTTTCAGTAAATTCACATGAATTTGTATTACTAAACTTTACTAAGCAATTTATAATTTGAAGATGACGTACAATTAGAAAGAACAATAAATCTATTCATAAGTGGGAGATAACGTATAGGATCAGAATTTGGAACAAATAAGCAATAAGTAATGACAAAAGTTTGCTTTACCAAAAACATTGAATTTGTTCACTTATAGGTGAGTGTTTAACTTTAATATTTGATATATCAGTCTTAAACTTATTTATTTTTTGAGTCTCAAATGTAATTCTAAATTGTATATCTTGAATTTTGTCAAGTTGGTTTATTTCTATGGTTATCTTTCACATATCACATGATTGAAATTTATCTCAATTTGACTAGGTCACAATACCATTAGTGTGTGACATAATATTTGTTTAATTTGTGACGAATATTAATGACTAAAATGTGCATTTAACATTGATCCCTATATGCTCATGTGCATATCAAAGACAACAACAGAATCCACGACTTGTTTGTAAAAAAAATCTTAATCAACCTCTAATTAATTCAATCATTGAATTATGAACTTAGTCAATATCTCAACCCTTTCCTCATAAGTTTTTAAACAAAATCTTAATAAACCTCTAATTAATTCAATCATTTAATTATGAATTTAGTCAATCTCTCAACCTTTTCCTCATTACAACTTGATTAAACAAAATCTTTCAAGAGAATACCTTAAAAAGGGGTTAAAGGATTCATTTAAATTAGAGATTTAGAATCTTATTTTGCTAGACTAAGACCTATTCATCCAAAAAGATCTTTATGAGAAGGACCAGCCCTTAAAGGGGTTAACATGGGATTTATTGGATGGTACGATTCATCATGAGAAAATTCATTAACTAATCTTCATGGTTTTTGAAGTGGTCATTTTCCTTCAATATGCCTAGTAAATAAGGTGTACAACATCCAATACATGGACGATAACCAAAATGCATTAATTGCATCGGTTCACAAAAGATAAGGTAGAAGGTTCATGGATTCAGTCATTAATTGAGTGGTTCGTGAGCGGTAAAACAAATAGAAGGTTAATGTAGTTCTGTAAGCGCATGAATTGAGATGTTAAAAGGATGATTTCATGTTCTGTATGTGCCCATGGCTGAATAGATGAGTTTCTTGTTGTTCAATAAGAACATAAAGCTAATGGATAATAGCTGAGTTCTTAGTTCCGTACTAATTAAGTTAGATGTTCTTAGCATGCCTACACACAACCACATTTATTTAGATGTAGCATGTGATACACACACAACCATTCAGTGAGATGTGATTAGTACATGATAAGCAGACAACTGGCTGAATTGATATGTTATGAGGGTGAAGTTTATGAATATTTTAACTATATGCTTGGGAAAAAACAAATCTTCGGTTATGTCCTATGACACCTGAACTGTCCGACAGTGACAGACGTCATCGTCTCAAATAAATCCAAATATAAAATATTTTCAAAATCATAAAGGAAACTAAATTTTCAGAGTTCTATGGACATAAACATATGAATCCCTTACCATTTCCTTGGCGATGAGTTGCTCGATCCATAATCGAAAGGAATTCCATTCACGTCTCAGTATTTTGAATGAGGCGACAATTCCATGAGTCAAGGTTTCGAATCTTCCTATTTCTTTCTTTTGTTGTTTAGTATTTAGTTTATCCACTTGAATTTCCATTGGTTTATAAGTGGGAGGTCTCTAATGCCTGGCTGATTCTATTGATTAAATTATACTCATTCAATGTTGTTTTTATATGTGGTTGTTCAAATTCGAGGCTTAGGGTTCTTCTATTGTGTCTCTCTTAAAATCTGTTCAGGGTTAGGGTTCCTTTAATATTTCCGCTATCATTGTTGCACAAGCTAGGAACTGGTTGTATTGCATAGTATCCAATATTTTCTTTTACATCATACATTCATTCATGTTTTCCCATGCTCTTAAGTAGCACGGTCAACGAATCTCTTATATACCTCTTTTGGCATGTAGAATATAATATTTTATGGTATTTATCAGCTAGAAATATATTGTCAGATGATGTAACCAAAAACTGGTTAGAGTGTTGTGGTTGTATGTACCTTCTTGGCAAGCCCCAAAACACAGATTCATATTTAATCTATCTCAACCTTCATTTAACCATGGATTCCCTAAGCTGTGGTTCCTTGCAAGTCCCAAAGCACGGATCCATGTTTAATGTTAGTTAAACACTAGATTTATTAATTTGATTTCCTTAGAAGCTCGGGTGTACACCAGAGCACAGATCAATATTCAATTCATCTTGACCATGGATTTTAACTATGCTTACTCGCTGTTCCCCTACTATTATGTTGCACTCCATTTCTAGATGGGTGGTGTAGTCTTTAATGGAAAATCCTTCAAGTTTCTCCTTTCTTCCGTCAAGTCTTAACGTATACCACTGTGCTTTCCCTTACTCTTTGATGGGCGATGTAGCTAGTTGTGGCCGACAGTAAAAAGACTAGATTTCTTGGCCAACGGTAAAAAGACTAGATTTCTTGCCCAGTGAGAGTTGGTAAAAACACAACTTAAAACGGAAGCATCTCTCACACAAACCATCGATTTTTTTTTTAAGGGTACGTACTTGTGAATTGAAATTTTGTCTAGTTTTGCAACATATTGTTAGAATAAAGTACGTAATTGGAAAATAAAAAAGTTTCAAAAAGAAATTTATAATGCCAAAGAGTTTTTAATTAAGAAATAAAATACTTCTGTTTTTTTAATAATGCCACTTAATTTTGGAATTTGTGCACATTTATTTACTCCAATACAGATGTCAGGCTGTAAATTATTAATTATTACCTATCAACAGTGTTAGAATTCCATTTCATCTCTATGTTTAGACTATTTTTTTTAAACAAGAAAGGATAAAACATGAAAGTCCTGTAAAGTTATTAAAAGTTAAAATTATATTTCGGAAAGGCATATAAAGTTGTAAAATTATATTTCCATAGAATTCTGGACTGCTAATCTCCTCTTCAGGTAAATACAATTTTGAACACTGAGACACAAACTGCAAAGCAAGGCAAAATACCCCTTTATCTAGTTAATAAAAAATAAACAACGAAAGTTCTCTTCTGGAGGATATAAAATACAACTATGTTGGTTCACAAACAAACTAAAAAAAAGAACGGTGGAAAATAGAGTAAACAAATGGTTCACAATTCAGATTGCAAATTGCAATAGCTTAGTCCGAGTCTGCTATCCTTCCCCACGACATGCATTTTCACCTTAGCCAAAATAATGCTAAAGGATATGGAACTTGATGGCTATACTAAGGCTCGCTACCCAACTAATCGAACTCCAATTTCAGCAACAAACATTTATCCCCTTTTGACATATTAATGGATGATGCATGACAATATTCATCGTAAAAAAAAAAAAACTAATATATTCTTTCTTTGAAATATCAACTTGTAAATACTCTTACCTTTAATGGAAAATGCATAACAACATTGATGGAAATATTTTAAAAAAAAACCTTTGGAATATCTACATATAGATATAAAAACTACATTTGCATCGTGGCCAATCCAAAAACACTATTAACCCAATTTTCATCGTTTCCCCCATTTTTTGGCCAGATCAAACCACGTCGATGATTCTTTAACATCCATCGCATGTGATTCAAAGCATAAATATCTTACCTGCAACAAATAAATAAACAAATTTATAACATCATCAATTTCTTCCAATTTAGGGTTTCCTTATTTTATTGTAAAGAACTTCCACAAAACCCTTAATATATATTATGATTATCAAATAATAGCTCTTCTAGCCATTGAACAAAATAAATCAGATGAGAAGAGGTGGTGTTAATAAAACACCATTCATTGTTATCGATTGACCCAAAGAAGTCGAGGAGTGAATAATTTATTTACTTACAAGAAGACTTGGGACAATTTTGCATATAATCCTTCTCCTCGTTCTCGGTGGTATTCTTGGGGAGGAGAACCTGATCAATGCTCAACAACACTCCACCACTAGAAATGGTCAAATTTCCCAACAGCTTTCCCAATTCATCAATGTTCCTGACCTCCAGTAGAATGTGGCGGGGTATAATTCTAGTTTTCTTGTTGTCCTGGGCAGCGTTTTCGGCCAATTCCAACACCTTAGTGGCAAGATATTCTAGAACAATGGAAATGTATACGGCAACACCACCCCTTCTTAATATATCTGGTGATCCTTCCCACCAAAAACTACAAATCCGACCTACACTATTCTGCTCAACTTCTTCCTCAATCCTACACCCTTCCTTCCTCCCTTTCTGCTTCTCTTTCCTAAACTCTCTATTTCCGCTATATCACCTTTTTCTCCCGATTGATTATATTGAAAAGCCAAAAAAGTCACAGTGCAAGTTTCTGTGTGATAAAGAGCTTAAATAGTAACAAGGATTTAGTTTAATATGGGGGCGTGGAAATCTATCCAATAGTTTCAGTGTCATGCCAAGGAACGGCTATGATTAACCTTCTTTCAATCCGTGGCTTGCCTCGCCGACCAATAACAAGCTTGCATCATTCAAATCAAATCCCAAAAAAGGTTTAAAATCAACCTCGAGATCAACATCTCAAAACACTTAACCATGTAAACTCATTTTTAACCTGTTCTCCATCTTATCGTTGATTGACTTGGCTGATGACATTGTGTTGCCTCCCCCTGGGGCATTAAGTCCAAAACAAAAATCATCATTTTACAACCAATCACATTTTGAATAAATGATTTTAATAAAAATTAATTTAATAAATAAAAATACAACTATATAAAACTCTATAGTTAAAAAATTAAAAATTAAAACTTACTGTCAAATTAATAGGTTCTAAGTTACTTACTGCAGGACTTAATAAAGTTAAATAAAAATATATAATTATAAGATATTTTTGAGATTAAGAAAAATGGATGAATATATCATATATTCATAACTAAAAATGTGTAAATAAAATATTTTTTTAACATTAAGAAAAACTCGATAAATATTACATATATTGGAAATTGTGTAAAGACGTGGATATTAAGTGAAAATATATATATTGTGTTTGTCAAAATATATGAAGGGACGATAATATATTTTATTGAAAAAGTGGGAAAAGACATTAATACTTTACTATAGGTGTAAAAGTAATGATATATTTTAATGAAAAAGTGTGAAAAGACATTAGTACTTTAGTCTAGGTGTAAAAGTACTTGTAGACTATCATTGTTAACCATAGATTTTGATCAACCTTTTAGAATATGACAAAGAAGCAACCTTAACTCAAGTAATGCCAACTAAACTATTATAGATGATGTCATTCTCTAGATTGTGATTGGTTCCTAAAAAGTTGATTTTAATAGTACTTTTTTTGTTTGGAGGCTCATTTTTTACCTCAAAATTCTCCTAATGCCTAGTACAGAATACTATCATTGTTGTATATGCCACATTTTGGACGAAGTGCGGAAATAAATAACTATGTCTAGAAGTTACTAGTATTTTTTCATGGTGGTTACCTATGGCTCGACAATCCAATATCTGTGGATGTTGATCTCATTGCAACCATTACAGGACTACCAGTAGTAGGAATGAATCCAACAACCTTTTTAAGGAAATATCAAGAAACTATGATATCTGTAAGGATGAAAGAAAAATATGAAGGGATTAGAGATAAGAGAGGATTCCTAATATCCTCGATTCATGACAATACCATTCTCTTTTCTGTAAAGCTATTGGATTATAAATTTTTGTGCAAGATGCACCTGAACAAATGTACTGCAGGTGTCGGTGTGTTAGCTGAACTTTATGCAGAGGGGGTTTAGATCAATTGGTTGCAATTCCTACTGAATGAATTGCTTCAATATGTTGTTGAGTCGCAGGAGGAGGGTAATCCATTCCACTACTCTTGGTTGTTTATTTTAATTTCATTCATCGCATGATCCAACCCACCAAGATTCCAAGGGGTAGACCTTCTAGTGCTATATAGAGGACCTCGACACTAGAGCCTCTGATTCAAAAAGGATGGAAAGGTGATCTAGACATAAAATAATATCAAATTCTTTATGCATGGAGAGGCCCTAAGGCATCAGCTAAAGGACCAACACAGACTTGCGAAAGAAACCATTCAATGGATTTGTCAAATTATCAAATTTGAAATTGGCATACATCATGTCAATATATAGCCACAACATGACCCACATCATCAATGATTGGTGATGCAATTTTCATTGACTGAAGAATAACTTGAATCCATTGTTGATGAATGGTTGAAAGAATGCAATTTTTGGTACCCAAATTCAAATTAGAGACAGAAGAATACATGCGACAAGATACAAAAAGACCACCAAATGATGGAAATGAAGAAGAGGACCCATAGGAGGACATGCAAGATCCTGATCCACCCCACACTGGTTTGAGTTTGACTCCGACGGACCCAAATGTACAAAAGAAATGGAAAGAGGTTGATACAGAGCAAGTAGGGTCAAAATGAAAGAAAAATAGAAAGGTTGATAAAACTACAAATACTATTGGTCTTGATGGTGACGATTTGCAACTTGTGATTGAAGCAATAACAAAAGCTACACAGGAAAATATTCAAGACAATGGAGGATCAACAAACAGATCTTATAAGTACTATTATTGATATGTAAAAGTGTTATCTAAAGTTTTCGAAGAATTTAAAGTTGTGGTATATTATATGGCCCCAAGAGTTGAGTTGTAGGATGTACTTGGAACTTCCGAAGAGCGACTAGCTGAAATATCAATATCGGTTCCACCGATTAGAAAATAGGTGTCAGGATAAGTGCTTGATCTAGGAACCCCAAAATTTAACGATGTAGCCAAAAGTATAGGCCAAAAAACAATAGATTTTTCATTAATGCAAATGGATGAAGTATATGTGATGCAAATTGTCATAGTCGCAGAACTGAAAGTGCAAGAAGGATCCTTGATTAAGCAGGTGAAATTTATGAATAAAAGTGTTAATAAGATGAAACATGAAGTGCAAGAGACTAATAAGAAGAAAAAGACATGGGAAGAAAATAGGCATAGGAAAGGATTGTTAGTTTTTCAACATTAAGCTAGCGTTATTAGGATCTTTAACTAAGAAAATAGCAAGCACATCAATCGAACACAAGAGACAATGAACACAATGTTTTTCCTCGGGGAAACCATAAATGGATAAAACCCCGCAACTTCCTCAGAGATAGAATCAGTACCAAAATAAAAAATCCAAAAACAGTAAGTGATCTCCTCACAGTAGTAACCTTTTTCTTATCTAGCCCCAGTGTCTTCTCCTTCCTCAAATATGCGCTACACTTGAGTGTGTATGTGATGTGTACTAAATAGAGAAGTCACCTCTCTATTTATACTAATTCTCGACATGACTAAAACCCTACTAGGGCCGAATTCACTAGGTGAGTCTAATAACCCTAATGCCCTGGAACTGCAGGGACTTTAACCCTTAGACAATAGGAGGGTTACCCACAATGACTTGACATGACTTTTTTACATTATATATCTTCCTGATAGAAACATCGGGGCATGACATGACATAATAACATCCTGGAATAAACATCAATTTACAATAGATAAGAAATACAAGTGAATACATTCTGAAGTTACAATTACATCAACACTCCCTCTTAACTAGGTAGGTATTCTCTCGACACAATTTTCATCACTGGTATTCTTCTCTGCATATTCTCGTCATCTGCATCTCCAATGGCATCTTCATCTTCAAGTCATATTCATCTTCATGTCATCTTCATTTCTGGATCTGGATCGTCACTTGACATCATCACTTGATTTGGATCATCACTCAATCTGGATCATCACTACTGGATCTATATCATCACTCGATCTGGATCATATCGGAGTCATCATAACTAGATCTGGATCTTCTTTGGTCATCATCATCATATGTGCTACCTCATGATTCTTCTCTTCATAGGAATTTCTATGAAGCCAGGCTTATTTCATGCTGGTTGTAGGCCTAGCCACAATGTAGGTCTTCTTCAGCACTTATATCTTACCTACTCGTCAGAATGGCCTGCCCAACACTTACATATGACCTACTCATCAGAAAGGCATTCCCAACACTTACATCTGATCATGTAGGATCCTACAATCACATCAGAAAGGCCCAACACTCACATTCACCAGCATGATAGGACATCACTATCATCTATGAAAAGGATTCATCACTTACATTTGACCTACTCATCAAAAAGGCATGCACTCACATCTAACCTAGTAGGAACCAAATCCTACACCCTCGTCAGAATGGCCCCTAGTCCCAGACTGAGCTACCTGGTAATGGACCAGGTGCCTCCATTCTCCCGGAGAATGGTAGTTTCCCTTATATCTGATATGGTAGTAACCAAGTCCTACACCCTCATTAGAATGGTCTGCACTCACATCTGACCTGGTAGGAACCAAATCCTACACCCTCGTCAGAATGAACCCCAGTCCCAGACTGAGTTACTTGGTAACGTACCAGGTGCCTCCACTCTCCCGGAGAGTGGCAATTGCCCTTACATCTGACCTACTTGTCAAAATGGCCAGCACTCATATCTAACATGGGAGGAACCTAATCCTTTAACCATGACATAATGGCTCAGCCCTTACATTTGATCTACTCGTCAAAATGGCTCTCTCAGTCCTAGACTGAGTGTTTCTGGTAACTGACCAGGTACCTCCATTCTCAGAATGGCATTCATCACTCATATCTGACATGGAAGGGACCAAATCCTCTCACCATGATAGAATGGATCAGCCCTTACATCTGACCTGCTCGTTAGAATGGATTTCGGACTCGTCACTTCCCCTTGAAAGGAACCTCGATGTGGAGAACACCAATCTTCTCCCTGAAGAACTCAAACTTCACTCTATCCAATGGCTTTGTCAACAAATCAACTGTCTGATCATCCGTCGCAACATACTGGAGCTTCACTACTCCCCTCTGCACCATATCCCTGATATAGTGAATCTTGATCTCGATATGCTTCGACTTGTCATGGAACATCACGTTCTTTGACAACTTCACACAACTCTGGTTATCACAATCTATACAAGTGGCATCCAACTCGAGATCAAATAAATCAGACAGTAGCTTCCTCAACCATACTACCTCACAACTAGCTGAACAAGCTGCGACATACTCTGCTTTAGCTATACTCAGTGCCACATAGGATTGCTTCCTGCTAAACCAAGAGATCACACCTGATCCCATACTGAAGCAACACCCTGAAGTGCTCTTCCTATTGAT
>LPNX010848967.1:0-60540 GCA_001517045.1 Pseudotsuga menziesii
AATCATAAAAATCCAAAAGAATTGAAAACCAAGCAAGACAGAAAACAAAGAAAACTTAAAATTACACAATAAAAACTTGGAACAACCCTAGAGATAACACCATGGATTCATCTCAACCTGCCTAAACGGCAAGTGTGCTTTTAGTACAATCATCGGACTAGAAGGATAACTAGCAGCCCGGACGGAATAAAAAGAAGGGTAAGAATAATCGTAAGTGTGGGAATAGGAATGAGAATGCGAATAATGGAAAGAACGCCCGTGATGCTGGGGGGACAAGTAAGATAAACGTAAGGTTAAATTCCCTTGCAAGTTGTGTAAGGACGATCACCTCACTTACTTATGCCCTCGTATCGATAAAGCCTCAATATTATTAGCATAGGGCCCAGCTGTGTTAACTAACCCTTTAACTCACAATCAAAATATGAACTCGAGGACCCATGATCAGTCTGGTGGTGATCAAGATCCGTCGAAGGGTAGTGGTCATGGTTGCATTAACATGGTACGTGCTGTGAAAGTTGTGACCCGTGTGAAGGACTATGGTTCGTCACAACCCAGCCCAGGAAAGGAACTTCATCCACCAGGGTCTCCTTTGCATATTGAGAAACCTGTGGATAAACCTGAAGCTGCACCTCACATTCCTAAGGGAGTCTTTAAGCGTTCGAGGCACAATCCTAATGCCCGAGCCACCCAGAACTATTCCGTTGTCGAGGATTTGGGCCACACTCCTTGTGCGATGTCTGCATTGGAAGTGCTTCAGAGTTGTCCTTCGCAAAGGAAGGATTTGCTTTCTGCCCTTGGTGTGAATGATGATGATTCTTCCTCCATGATTAAATTTGAAACCGCAGGACTTCAGCCTCGCTTGCCTTACTATGTGCCTCTCTTGATTCATGTAGAATGTCTTAACATGACCGTCAAGCGCACCATGATTGACGAAGGCACTGTCGCTTCTGTGATGTCTTTATCGTGTTGGAAGGGTTTAGGTTTCGATGAGCTGTCTAAATCAACGACCATGTTAACTGTGTTCGATGGGAGATCATTTAGGCCTCACGGGATCCTTCCTTCCCTTAAAGTCCGTTTGGGAGGGAAGACCATTGCGATAGAGGTCGAGGTGGTTGATGCGCCCCTTGACTACAATCTCTTGCTGGGTAGGAATTGGATGTACAGTATGCAAACCATAGCTTCTTCCCTATTTCACGTTGTATGCTTTCCATTTAATGGTAAGATAGTCACGATTGATCAAATGAAATTCAAGAATCCATCTATTACAGCATCTTTGAAAGATTCGATCCCGATCGTTGAACACTCTCAGCCGGCAACTGGGAGTGTGGGTGTAGGCATGTATCCATCCCTTATGGGAAGCTTTAGTTGTCATGCATCGATCCTTATGATAGGGTCTAGTTCCGGTGAGGCTTCGACATCTATGAGATTGGTGTCTTTTCGCACGAGTCATATGGAAGATCCTTGGGTTCTTCCAACACCGAGTACTCCGAGTAATCCCATCATGACGAACGTGCTGTTGCCTGCAACTATGATAGCTTATCAATCTAATCTTGAGTATGTTGCAGAGCCCAGTCCTTCCTCTTCGCGGATGGAGGAGGAGGACCCTTATGTGCTACTGGCATGGGAAGTGCAATCTTCTCACGCGCACGACTGCCTTGATATTGTTTTCCCTTCTGATGAAGTGATTATTGAGGCCATGTCGGGAGTTGAGCCACCATGGGAGGAAATCCATCATAGATCTTACTTTCTTCCCGAGCTTGACCACTTGGAGTGTGAGGACTTTAGGGAGGTTCTGAGTGAGATAGTTGGTAGTCCTATGGTTCCATTAAGCTCTCCTGGTCCGATGGCTGATGGAAAAATGGCAAACATATCTACCACGATTTCTATCAATATCTCTCGCGATCCCAGCAGGATAGAGAATGTCTATATTGGGGCAGAATGTTCCCATGTTGAGATTCTAGAATACACCGAGCTATTTAAATAATTCCATGATATATTTTCTTGGTCTTACGACGAAATGCCAGGAATTGACCCTCGAATTGTCGAACACGAGATTAAGACTTATCCCAATGCTAAGTCTGTTCGACAACGCTTGCATGCGGTGAATCCTAGGAAAGCACCTGCCATTAAGGCAGAGATAGAGAAACTGTTGAAAGCCGGTTTTATCTATCTCATTCCCTTGACGGAGTGGGTTTCAAACCCCGTTCCGATGGATAAGAAGCAGGGAGCAATCCGCATATGTACTGATTTCCGTGATTTGAATCGTGCCTATCCTAAGGACAATTTCCCCACACCATTTATTGATCAGATTTTCGATGAGTGTGCGGGAAGCAAGGTTTTTTCCTTTATGGACGACTTTTTTGGATATAATCAGATACAAATTAAACCTGAGGACCAACATTAGACTCCATTTATTTGTCCTTGGGGAACTTTTGCATATCGGAAAATGCCTTTTGGCCTTAAGAACGTCGAAGCTACTTTTCAGCAGGAAATGACCTTGATCTTCCACGATCTCAAGTCAATTATTGAAGTATTTTTGGATGACCTTGCTGCTCATTCTCGTATGAGAATGCGTCATTCCTATCACTTGAGATTGGTATTCGAAATATGCCGCCATTATTTGGTTAGGTTAAATCCTCATTAGTGCATCTTTTGTGTGAAGTCAGGTTGCTTATTAGGATTCATTATTTCTAAAGAGGGTATAAGATTCGACCCTTTGAAGGTTGAGGAAATACTTCAGTTGTCTCCCCCGAAAAATATTCATCATATTCAATGTTTGCAAGGCATGGAAAATTTCTTATGAAGATTCGTTGTCAATTTTTCCAATTTGACTAGAGGCTTCATGCGTCTTTTGAAGAAGGACACCACCTTTTGTTGGGATGAGCGAGCCCAGGAGTCCTTTGATGTGCTCAAGCGAGCTCTAGCATCGGCCCCGGTGATTAGTCCCCCAGACTATAGCCGTGATTTTCTACTTTATGTGGCCGCGTCCATGGAGACGATTGGGATGGTTTTGGCTCAAGAGGATGAGGAGCTCCAAGAGCATGTCATATACTATCTGAGCCAGAATCTTATTGATGCGGATATTCGTTATTCTCATGTTGAGAAGCTTGCCTTAGCTACCATACATGCAGTTCAATGGTTGAGACATTATATTCTCCTTCACCAGACCTTGGTTGTAGCCCATGTCAATCCATTTCAATTCGTCCTCACTCGAAGGATGATTTGGAGAAAATATAATAAATGGATTATCATCCTGCAAGAATTCGACCTCGAATTTGTTTCGGCAAAATCGAAGAAATCATTCATTTTTGCAGAGCTTATATCAATTTTCCCAAGCGAGGCTGAGGAGTTGGTTTGTGAAGATATGTTTGTCAATGAGCACATCTTCTTAATATCAACTTTAGACCCATGGTATGGGGATATCATTATATATATACAAACGTTGAAGGTCCCTACTCATTTCTCACGGGATGAACGACAACGATTATGTCACGTGTATAAGAATTACTGCATAGTGGATAACACCTTATACCGCCATGGGGTAGATTTCATTTTACAACGTTGTTCAACCCATGAAGAGGCTGAGGTAGTGCTGAATGATTGCCACAGAGGGGTGTGTGGTGGTCATTTATCTGGGCTTTTTGCAGCCCAAAAAATCTTAAGAGCGGGTTATTTTTGGCCGTCGATCTTTAAGGATTGTGTAGATGCGTTCAAGAGTTGCCACCCTTGCCAGGTGTTCACACGTAATATGCGCTCTAAACTTGCCCCATTACATCCCATCATCACCGCCGGTCCCTTCACTAAGTGGGGGCTTGATTATATGGATTGCAACCTAGCTTTAGCTGGGGGGCATCATCATATCATATTGGCTGTTGATTACTTCACAAAATGGGCTGAGGCTATGCCTATAGTTAAATCCAACGGTGAGACAGCCGCACACTTCGTATTCAACTAGATTATTACTCGGTTCAAGATTCCGAAAGAGCTTGTCACTGACCATGGCTCGCACTTTCAGAATCGTATGATGGAAGAGTCGGCATCAAAGTTAGGGTACAAGCAAGAGCATTCCTCCTCTTACTACCCTCAAGCGAATGGACAGGTGGAAGCAGTGAATAAATCACTCAAATCCATTCTCCAATGAACCATCGCACGAAGCAAGAATAATTGGCACATTATGTTATATCTTGCTTTGTGGGCATATAGAACTGCTGTTAAGACTGCCATAGGTTTTTCTCCATATCAACTTGTACATGGAGTGGAGTCGGTATTTCCAGTTGAATGCGATATTCCTTCTTTGAATCTAGCTATAGAACTCTTACCAGACACTTCACCATTGGAGGAGAGTTTGGTCCACCTTGAGCAACTTGATGAGCAGCGTCGAGATGCCTTGGTGGCTCTAGAAGTAAATAAACATCACGTAAAGGTCCAGTACGATAAGTCTGTCCATCCAAGAAGGTTTAGTGAGGGAGACTTGGTCCTTTTGTGGGATCAACCGAAAGAACCCTTGGGGGTAGGAAAGTTTAACCCCAATGTGGCGTGGTCCTTACGTCGTCAAACGTGTGTTAGAGAAGGGCACCTATGAGTTAGTGGATTATGAGGGAATGGCCTTGGCAGAGCCTAGAAATGGGCTCTATCTCAAGAAGTACTATGCATGATTTTCAGCCAAGGCTGGTTATTGTATATTATTGTACAGTTTTGCATAGTTAGGTCTTTTTCTTATCATGATTGGGTTTGTGATTAGTTTCCGTTTCTTTTGGCATATGTCAATGGAATCTTCCACCTACATAGGATTCACAGATGGTGCGAGCAGTCACACTCAACACTCAGCCTCTATTGCTTGGGTGATTTATACTCCTATGGGTCAGGTACTGTCTTCAGGAGGCATATGTCTACGGCCATCTTCCAACAATGTTGCTGAATATAGTGCTGTTATTGAGCTTTTACGGGATGCCATTTCACATGGTGTTCTTTCTCTTGAGGTACATCTTGATTTGTAGTTAGTAGTGTCACAGCTTAATGGTTTGTACCATGTTAGAGATCCGACGTTATTAAGAAGATTCTTACGTGTGAGATTATTAGAACGACAATTTGACAATATAACATACATACATATTCTAAGAATTAATAATCAAGTTGCTGACTCATATTCTAACTACGTGTTAGATTGAAATTTGTTTCATACACAATAAATTCATCACAAACACAAATTTTACACATGTAAATAAATAAACCGATCATCATAAGAGTTTTTATAAACATTCAAAATGTGATAATACATAGTGTCATGATACAAAAATGGGGCTCTTGAGCCACTAGAATATAATACACGGTAATACAAAATGTGTCACTCCCAGGTCTCTAAGCCTGTGGAGGAGGAGGGGGGTTGTGATCATGGAAGGTCACTATGACTCTAGCTAGCCGTCAGAATAATCTCACCCATGTTCGTGGTACACCCACCACCTGGCGCTGCATAGCCTCAGGTAAGTCCTCGACTTGTGCCATGGGAACTCTGTGTGTCAGCCTAAAAAAGTTGGTATGAATGCTCTGGAGCGTCCGCTCCACATCCACACCCGTGATATCATCTCCTTTTCCCCTCCGTCTATGACGAGGGAAGCCTTTAGGCCATCGTGGTCCCACATATGCATGCAAATGGTAGATGTCACTATGTATTGTCACCCAAAAACATGTCTTTTGATTTCATATAATCAGAAAACAAAAAAAAATTAAATAACTTAAATTTTTTTAAAAAGGGTCGAGATTCGTTACCTATATCGCCATATGCCGATCTTGGTGGTAGTGGCATGTCCGGGTCTCCCTGGAAATCTATCCCCGCATAGGGGTAGTCATCAATGGCAAGTATCTGTCATCACCACCACGGAAAGAAATCAGCTGGATAGGGGTTGGCCACCCTACCTCCCCCCAGTCTGCACATCGCATCTGCCCAACGCTGTTGGGCCAGATCTCGAACCCCGTGAAGAGGAACGTCAACTCTAGGGATCAATCCTGGAACACGCTCGAAGAAAAATGTGCTCAATATGCTGCTGAACCCGAAGTTTCGCACTCTGCTCGCCTTGCACTCACTGAGTTGATGTTTCATGTTTCTTAGTAGTGTAGTGCTCCAGTCATAGACCGTGGGTCTCATGCACTCCACTGCATAGAAAATCAGAGGCCGCGAAGCCTGGTGGAGTGATGCCAAGCCTGCTATCCAACCTAATGTCAATAGAATGGCCTTTAGGCCCAGCACCTGTATAGAGTTGGTTGGGACCTGACTTCCCACCTTCTCTGTGTCTGGATAGCAGTACACCATAATGTACTCATTGATAGTCAGCCCACCTCCGGGCCCACCACAAGAACGAAGGTTCACTACTTCCCCCCGTCGGGAAAGTATAGTAATAAAGTATATGTCCTCCACCTCTATGGTGAGGGACATCCCATCTATCTGGAAGGGCTCAGAGCCTGGATCCCAATAATCCACCAGCATCTGCAATAGTCTTGGTTTGGCCCTCAAGCCACCAAGACACCAAAATTGTAGAGTCCACATGCACGTAGTGCTTGTTGAGCCATTAGATCGGCCCTTACTGCCTCCTCTACATCACCATGTTCACGCTCTCTCCATTCTAGGACCATCCTGCACAAAAATTTCCATTTTTCCCATTAGATTACTCAAAAAACCTTATACGCGGCCGCATACGCAACTGTTTTCCAAACAGCCGCGTATGTATGCAGGTTTGGGGGCATTTTGCGTGTATAGCCAGCCCTATACGCGCTAAAACCCTCGATTTTCGCATGGGCCGCAGTGCCCTTTTTGGATTGGCCTAGAAACCTTAAATGACCATGGAATTTGATAAAAATTGCATTGAAATGGAAGAGAAGAGCATGGGTAAGTACTTGGAAGAAACGGTAGTGGATTTCGTCGGCTGGATCTCCTAGAATTCGCTGTTGAAAATCTGAGCTCAATTGGGTAAAAATTTCAAATGTTTTATAATGTTTTGAAATATTTACTATTTATAGAAATTTTTCAAATTTTTGAAACTTTTTACCCCCTTTCCTATAGTTTGGACTATTTCTAATCATTTTGGACCGTTTTTGACCTAATTTATGATGTAGAAGACCTTTTTGAGTGCCATTTCATTCGTTGTATTGACTTGTTCGTGCTGATATCAGGTATCATGTCTAAACTACATATAGGTTAGGTTTCATCACCGTTTGCATTTTTCATAACCTTATGACCGTTTCATCATAGCCTTAGGTACGAACCCACTCTGTTATGTCATGGAACCTTCTTGCTGTTTTAGAAGTGGCATGATATGAGTGGTAGAGCTTGACCTTACATGGGTACCCTAGTTAGTGCCTTATTTGCATTTGGTTCCCATGCTGACGTTTTGTCTTTTAGGGTGTGGGAGTCTGTTGTATAGTATTGCCATAACATTTCGCAAGAGCCTCATACTTCTCTTGATCTTTTGTTGGCCTATTTCCCTCAGGACTCCTATGTATCAAGTTGTAATTGCATTATCATGAGCTTTGCCTGCCTTATTGAGCTTTATGCCGGCTTCCCTGACATTGCGTTTCAGCCATATAGCCCGAGCTTGTCTCATGTCTAGCCACACACAGCCATCTTATATATCCTTTGTAGCTTGATTTCCTTTTTTACCGGGAGGGGATTTTTCCCCAAGTGTCGATATCCTACACATGTGTCCTTGCATTGAGCATAGGTATGTTCCACTGCTTGGAACTAGATTGTTTTCCCCTGTGACATTTGTCTCCTCCTAGTCTGTAACTATAAAGCCATTTTATTCTTTTTCAATCTTTTTAAATATTTGAAAAAGTCCAAAAAAAAAAAAAAAAAAAAAGCCAGAGAAGGAAAGATGTTATCTTTGGTAGCTGTCGAGTCGTGTCGCCTTCGAACAGAGCACTGTATATCACATCCATTGGTTGGGTTTATAGTTTGAATTTAGGAGCTGTACTCGTTTGTTTGAGTTTATCTCCATCAACTGGTTAAGCTTCTAGTCCCTATGGAGCCTCTGCCGATGCCTCCTGTGTCGCAGAGATGTCCCAGTTTGTATATCGAGTCTATGCTGCCTTTATTCAGTCACCATTCGGCGTTATGCTCTTTTTCGAAGGAAGTTGAAACCTGAGTCAGCCATTCCTCAGTTATCTTGACTTTGCATGTCAGACATTCCTAGTACAGTTACTGGTTCGTGCACCTTATGATTGAGTCCTTCCACATCATATAGCTTTGCTAAGTACCTCGTGTTGGATGATGGGGGATTCCTTAATTCCCTCCTTCCAGCGAATTTCATCCCATCAACTTTAGATCATTTATTTTGGGATTGGAATCTAGAGTCATTTTGAGTGCCTTGAGACTTGCAGTCATTAATGGCAGGTTCTCTCGCCATCGACAGTCTTTGGGAATACATCAATGTCCCCTAATCGATGGATCCTCTCAAGTATTTGACCTCAACACATTTATTCACACTTGTTAGTTTTCACTCTAGTACCTTGATTCCCATTTTCATTATCGGTGGGTGATCTCGCGTCTGTTAACGGTATACATTAATGACCGGTAATCAGACGATGGACCACTATGTTCGACCTCGACACCTCTATTCGCATAGTAGGACATGTACTCGTAGTGGTTGGTGTAGAAGACCTTCCAGATTGTTGGCATCTCTTATATGCTACCTACTTGATCGTGCCAGTGTTCATGAGATTTCAGCTCTTGTGACTTGATTCTAGTATATGTCAGACATTTCCAGCTATTATGGAGGTCTTGATCCATTGTATATCTTCAACCATTATGGAGATCTTGATCCTTGGTATATCTTCATCATGGAGATTCTGATATATGTATATTGTATGTGGTGATGACCACTTATGTGATATCTTGTGTCATGCCTATTCATGGCCATTATACTCTTATGTATCCGGGACTGCTATATGTATTTGCAGTTATGTGCAGAGTTGTATCATTGTACTATGCTGATTGGGTGGCTGGTCTTCCATTTGAGATTATTCATCACTCCACTTCTGGGATGGAATTATAATGTATTTCGGCCATCGTATGACCCCTATGACCTCACACATTAGGGGGCATCTATTATAGTTGATTTTACCACTCCAGGTGAATCACACTCGTATGGCCTTTCCCTTGTCCCTCTGCAGACTCCTTGGACCCCTTGGACCATTTTTTGTCCTTTGATGTTTCCTAGACCATCCCTAAAAACATGTGTAAATCCATATACACGACTTTTAAACCCTTAATCACGTATATACACGGGTTTGACCACTAAAACCGCGTACATCGGGATGTGTACAAAATCCAAATCCTTTTGGAGTTTTCCTTGACATGGATCTGACTCACTTGACTCCTGGCCTTCCATATGCCATGAGATCGCTCGGATTCGACCTTTCATTACCCCTTTGAAAAGCTATATAAGGAACTCTTTGGTACATCGAAGGCATAAGAGAGAATTGAGAGCAAAGAAACTATAGTCCATTGTTGCCGGAACTTATGCTTGAGTCTACATCCCTTTGTCCCTTGGAGAACTTTTGTGTTCTTCCCAAGCTTGCCTTTTGCTTGTGAGCTTGCTATCGAGAGATGAAGGATTGAAGTGGTGGAGGCCCAAGTGGGGGATTCAGTTTCTTCGATTCGCAGACGTGCCGACAGAGGTTGTATCCATTGTAATCTCTGATTTTATATGAATAGAAATATCTTTTTCTGTCCAATAATGTGTGTTTGAATGAATATTGTATCCATGGGATGATTTCAAATGTTTATACATTGTTGATTATATATGCTAGAATAGATCTAACACCAATATATATAGTATGCTTGTATTGTTTACTTGTTGTTGAGGAAGTAATCTATCAATTCAAGTGAAAGTTGGAAAGCTCAACGGGGATCTACTTCAACCATCTGGAATAAGGTGTGAGTTTTGATCCTTTAGTGTTAGATATTTAATTTCTATTGCATATTGGAAAGGATTGATTTCTGGAGTCAAGCTATCTGTTGTGGTACCCCAATCCATAGGAATTTCTCAACCAGACAGCTTCACATGTTGCACTAGACATGGCTTTGTATTCTTCTTCTGTGGATGATAGAGAAACAGTTAGTTGTTTCTTGCTGCTCCATGATACGACTTCAAATCCAATGTTGAATTCATATCCTGTAGTAGATCTTCTGTCATCTGCATTTCCTTCCCAATCAGAATCAGAAAAACCTGCCAATTGAACATCAAACTCATTAGTGTATAAAAGACCAATGTTCACTATCCCTTTCAGATATCTAAGGACTTTCTTTGCTGCTATCCAATGGTTGTCATTTGGTTTAGCCATAAACTGGCTCAAAATGCTGACTGCATAAGATATATCTGGCCTTGTGGTAGTGAGATAATTCAGGCTTCCCTCCAATTGTCGATACAACGTACCATTTGCATCCTTTGATCCATCTTGACTGCATAACTTCACATTATATTCTAAAGGAATTGCTGATACTTTGCAATCACTCATGTTGAATCTATTCAATATTTCCCTCACATACTTACTTTGAGTGACCATTGTTTTGCCAGATTCTCTCCAAACTTCAAGTCCCAAAAAATAGTGTAGTTCTCCAAGGTCTTTCATTTCAAACTCCTGTGACAATTGATTTTTGATTTTTGTAATCAACTTACATGCATTCCCTGTAATGATGAGGTCATCTACATATAAAGATATCAAACAAATATTTCCTTCCTTATATTTCTTCATGTAAAGGTTAGGATCACTTTTGCTTTTAACTAAACCTTTCTGATTAAAGAAGGTATCAATCTTTATGTACCATGACCTAGGAGCTTGTTTTAATCCATAGATAGCTTTCTTTAGTTTACATACAAGATGTTCATGTCTTTTCTATACAAAGCCTTCAGGCTGAACTAAGTAGACTTATTCTTTTAAGTCACCATTTAAGAAAGCAGATTTTACATCTAGTTGATGGATTTTCCATTTATGTACTGTGGCTAATGCAACCCGAAGTATTATTGTGTTTAGTTTTGCTACTGGTGCAAAAGTATCTTCAAATTCAATTCCCTCCTTTTGTGCGTAGCCTTTTGCTACTAGTATTTCTTTAAATCTTTCTATGCTACCATCTGATTTAAGCTTATATTTAAACAACCATTTACAGCCTATGGGTGTCTTATCTTTTGGTAACTCAGTTAATTCCCAAGTTTGATTTTTCATAATTGAGTTATATTATTCGTTCATTGCTTCAACCCATTCTGCTTTATCTTTTGCTTGTTTGTAATTCATTGGTTCACTAATATTCATTAAATCAATCATTAGAGCATAGTCATTATACCTTGGAGGGAGACGAGTCTGTCTTGTTGACCTTCTTAGCATTAGATTACTTGAATAGGTTCCATCCATAATTCTTCTGCTTTCTTATGTATCTTCTTCTGAACTTGTAGAAGTACTCGTGTTGTTTATGCTGCTTCTGTTACTTTCACGACTGTTTCTGCTACTTTCACTACTACTTCTGTTTCTTTCACTACTGCTTCTGTTTCTTTCATTGTGCTTCTGCTATTCTGCTCTTCCTGCTTCTCTTGTGGCTCTTCCACTTCCTGATCCCGAACTATTGAATTTAACTTGACATAATCATCATTGTTAGTCATGCCATTGTTATGCCAATGTTCTGTTTTGTTACTTGTATCTGTATCTTCATGGAACACCACATCTCTACTAGCAATTAATTTATTGATCATTGCAATACCCAACAAAGACACATTCTAGTGATTTAGCATCTAGTTTCCTCCTATCATCTTTTGGTATGTGGGAAAATGCTTTACAACCAAATATTCGTAGATGCTTAACTTGTGGTTTATATCCATTGAAAACCTCAAATGGTGTCTGAAATTCTAATTTTTTTTCTGGGACTGATATTTTTCAAATATATAGTAGTATTCACAGCTTTTGCCCAAAAACCATTCGAAATGTGCTTACCTTGTAACATGCTGCGTGCACATTCAACTAATGTTCTGTTCTTTCACTCTACTATCCCATTTTACTCAGGAGTGTGCGATACTGTAAACTGTTGTTGGATTCCATTCACCTTACAGTATTTCTTGAAAGCTCCAGACACATATTCTCCTCCATTGTTGGATCTAAGATTTTTAATGCATTTTTTTGTCTGCTTTTCAATCATGATCCTGAACTCCTTGAAGTATTCAAATACATCTCCTTTCCTCCTTATGAAATACACCTAGGTGTATCTGGATCTATCATCAATAAATGTCAGAAAATATGATGCAGCTCGTAAGGATCTAGTTTGCATAGGTCAGTATAAGTCTATATGAATTAGTTCAAGTAGACCATTTTGCCTCTTTTCTTGATGTACTGGGAATTCATCTTGATGGTGTTTGCCAAGTGCACATGCACTACATTCTAAATGTTCATTCTTTATTACAGGTAGACCCTCAACCATAGATTTCTTTTGAAGTAATACAAGATCATGGTGGTTAATATGGCCATACCTTTGATGCCAGAGTTCCTCTGTGGTGATTACAGTGGATGCAAGTGCCTGATGACTGTCTTTGCTCACATCCAACTTGTACAATCCTCTGCATCTTGAACCTGTAGCAAAAATATTGAAGTGGTTTCGAATGTCTTTGATATGGCATTGGTACTTGCCAAACTTTACCTTCAGGTCATTATCGGTTATGGTTGAGCCAGATATTAAATTTTTCTTAATGCCAGGCACATACATGACATTATGAATCTGTCTCAATTTCCCATTAGACAATTTCACATTTATTATTCCATAACCTTGCACTTTGTGTGACATATTATCTCCTAAATAGATATGAGTGCCATCATGTTTCTCATTATATTCATCGAACCATTCTCTCTTACAAGACATATGTGCAGATGCACCTGAGTCTATGAACCATGCATTCTCATCATCTGTCTCGACAGACAGAGCATTTTCAAAAATAAATAATCTCAGATTTTTAAAATCATCAGAGGTGTCTGTATTTGCAAAATTTCCATTGTGACTTCCATTGTAGTTTCTATTTCTATAAAAGTTCTTCTAATAATGATTTCTATTGAGGTGTCTTGGTTTTCCCCAATGATGACCATCTACATTATTTCTATCAGAATTAGTCTGAGCCATACCTTTATGTTTTTGAAGAAATCTGCCTCTGTCTCCATTCCATTGTTTGCATGTGTCTCCATTCCATGGTCCTGCTCCATGGTTTTCCTCTGTGTGAATATCGACCTCTTGCCATCAGTGCCAGGTCTGAACCTCCAGCATCCAGATCATAGTTCTTCATTCTTTCTTCTTTTTGTATTAGAATACATGTAAGTTCTTCAAAATTTGGGGGTTTCTCTCTCGCTGCAAGTGCTGAAATAAATACCTTGTAATCTGGCACTAAGCCTTTTAGGGTGACTGTTACTAAGTCAGAACTTTCAACAACTTCACATATATCTCTCAATTTATCACTCAGTTCTTTAATGCGAGAAACATGGATGATTTTAAGGAACGATACTTATTTAAAAGTGTATGAATGTTGGCGAATATTACCAATTCTTAAAACGCCGACTATAAAATGATTGGCTATATTTTTCAAAAAATATTTTAATTTTGAAGGATTTTATATCGTTTATATAATAATTTGGCGATTTTTAGGGTGAAAGTTTTTTACCCCATCTAAATTGGGAGAAACAGGGCTTCAAAAATTGCAAAATGGTGAATCTTTTTTGGGAGAAAAACGTGGAAAAATAGCCCACTGGGCTAAAATTCGCCCCTAAAATTATCCCTGGCGAGAAATAAATTTGGTTACCCCTGTTAGATTTTCATCAAATAAGCTAGCATTATGATCTTAGGATCTTTTCACTGAGAGAATAACAAGAACAGCAATAAAACATAAGCACATCACAAGAGACAAGAGACACAAAGAGTTTTTCTTGGGGAAACCATAAAGGAGAAAACCCCGCAACTTCCTTAGAGAAAGAATCAGCACCAAAACAGTAAGATATCTCCCCAACAGCAGTAGACTTCTTGTCCCAGTAATTTCCTTCTTCACTAGTGCGCCACACTTGAGAGAGTGAATGATGTGTGTGATAAATAGAGAGTCTCACTCTCTATTTATATTCTTCCATTCACTTGAAGTGCATTTTCACACGTAGGCTCGACCTAACAATTACTTACCCGAGCCTACACCTTAATTAGTGTATAATAACTCGAGTGCCCCGAAACTGTGGGGACTTACCTAATGACTTGACATGACTTGTTTACATTATTAATCTTCCCAATCGGAACATCGGGGTATGATCACATGACTCAAATACATAATAGAAACATCCCGGAATAAACATCGGGTTACAATACATAAGATACATAGAAGAATACTTTCTGAAGTTACATATACATCAACACTCCCTCTTAACTAGGAAGGTGTTGAGGCCTGGAAAATCGCAGGAGGAAACAGTAAGGGATTCTCCCAAACAATGTTCCCAACTAGCCCGTTGACTGTTTGGTATAGGGAATCCGTCCGGTTTGCGGTCCGGCTACCGTAGGTCAAGTAACAAAACAAAGGCTTTACCGGTTGCGGCCCGGTCCACCGAGTTTTTATGTTTTGACTTAAGATATGAAATGCAAGTGCCTAACTAAATGCAGGGTGATAAAGATGCCAGGAGCAGTCACAATGTGATGCGCAGGTTCTTACCTCTCGTCTTATGGCTCATAGGAATCCAAATCGCATACAACAAAAAAAAAAACTGACTATCTAAACTATCCCTAGGGAGCAGAATTAGCATTTATTAGTGAGTAATACATTTTGGCACATACATAATGAAGAATCACAGATAGCTGATACTTATTTCAAGACACATGAACACTCACAGATATTTAAATAACCAGATAGCCGATTATTTTATAAAACAACATTTATTACTCACAGTGGAAAATATCCCAAAAGATACTGAAAAGCATTCAATAAGAACATAGGTTCAGGAAATTAAACACTCTTACAGTAAATGAAACCTAGCTGAAAACAAAATAGTTCCTCTTCAACATTATTCATTGAGTTGTATTGATACATTCCACTTCTCACTCTCTCCAACAGGCAAAATTGCAGTTTCCTTTGCAAAACGAAGTAGTTCCTCTTACAAGCAAACATTCACAAAAATTTCCAGGGAAAAATCCTCTTCTCATTCCTACTTTCGAATATTTAAGCTACAACCGCCGACCCTTCGGGCTCCCCCCGACTTGTGACTTTCCAGTTCCCCGGACGTTTTCGGTCCTCCATCTTTCAGTGCACATTCACGATTGGCTGGGTAACTGCCGGGCCTTTCAGAACTCCGCGTTTGCTGTTAAACCGTCCGTATTCCTCCACGCCGTGTCATTTTGACCGATCTCCCGTGCTCTCCTACAATCGATCGACAAGCATCATTCACTGGGATGACGTTATAAAACAACATAGCAAGATTTACTCATGAAACAACCATCTCGCAAGGAAATCACCAGGCGCCGATACCACTACCTCGACCATAGCTCGAAACTTACTGGTGGTTCAACAATATTTACGTTGGAAGAGCGGACCAGTCTGCAGGTGGGAAACACCATTAATCGGACGTCGGACGGATAGTACATCGGAGGCTAAACGGTTGTTTCATCCGAAATGGCGAACGAGACAAAGGCTAAAGGCAAGCGATGAGGGCAGGAGGAGGCTTAGTCGGACGTCGATAGACATTAGAATCGAAAGTTAAAGGGTTCTCCCAGCCGCAACGGCGGACGAGTCAGGGCTACGGGAAAGCGGTTGAAGGTTAATACGAATTGGCCGTCGGGGGGATTTAGACTTCGGACGCTCTCTAGCTCTTCTCAGCCGCAACAGCGGAAAGGTAAAGGCTCTGGACAAGCGATTAAAGACAAAACGAATCGGACGTCGGCACGATTTGACTTCGGATGGCCAAAACAACTTCAGAAGCCGCAACGGCGGACGTGACAAAGGTTAAACTTCCGATCAAGACAAGAAAAACTCTTGATCCGACAAAAAAACTAAGTGTTCATTCAGCTACGAACATTTAATCGAGGGACAACGAACTGTCATCCCTCTGTAACGGTGACCATAGTAGAGTCAACTGGTTTGATCCACACACAAAACAAAAATAAAAAGTTACGGCTCACCATAAACTTCATCCCAATCAGAATCTGAGAATCTGAGCCTTGGTTAATAATTGAGATTTGTAGTCATTAAAAAAAATAAAACACAGATCAACACTCAAAAGAATTCGACGATCAAAACAAAATCATGAGGAGGGTCCCGAAATTAAGAAATTTGGGGAGAAAAGTTGCAGCTGCAACAACTGGTGATTACCTGGTGAACCTAGATCTCTGGGTGATTTTTCTTTGAGTGACAGACTGTTTAACAACAAATGCATCCTTTTGAATTCTTCCAGCTATCCGAATTTCTCAAATGACCGAAGTGTGTACCTTAATCATTGATGCTAGTCCAATTTGGGGAAAGTGGAAACCGAGACCTTCAGATCCAGATAACTCTATTGAGGCCAGAGAATGAGTTTCATTATTACCTATGCCTTCAGGTAGCTAACAGCGTGGACACCACAGGATTGTAGCAGATAGTAAACAACAATATTCGTTTGTTCCTCGTTCCCATGCCATTTTACACTTGTGTGCTTTTGGACTTTCGTCCCTTTCATCTGAGTCCTTCTGTACACCTTTCTTACTGAATTTTAATTCAGGATCCTCTATCCCATAGTGTCCTTTTGTGTGAGTGGTATACTTCAAGTTTCAGCTCATGGATGGAGAGGATCTTTTGGCAATTTAGTACTTATGATTAAGCACCCGCTTTGATTCATGATGCTTTCATAGAAGCTTTGACTCTTTATTTTCCTTTTGGCATTCGTTTCTTGGCATGGGATCATTTATGTTTAATACACTGTTCACCTTGCTTCTTTCCATGGGTCCTTTGCTGTTGCTCCTTAGAACATTTTAAATGTGACGTGGATGGAGCCCCGACATAGTACTCCAGACTCCTCGAATCCGGTTTATTTCACAGGGTTTAAGCAGGAATTCAATGCACACAGAATTTTATTTGAGAAAACTGTTAGGCTAGAAGCATTCATTTAGCAATACACAGGCTGACACTCAACATATTTGCTATTCCCAGAAAAGATCTTAATATCCTCCAACAACCGCAAGTTCGTCCCCCTTATTGAAAATCAACAACTCAAATTTAAACCAAAAGAAAGCATGACTCGAAAACAAACAAACAGCTTATTTATATACAAGACAGAAAAACTCAAGGGAAACTCAAGAAAAATAAGGCTTGAGAACCAAACCATTAACTGGTAAGTTCTCCTCCCATCCTTGTAAATCTTGCAGCTTATAAGTAGCAGGGCCAAGTTTTGCTGAGATTTGAAACAGGCCTACCCACAACTAGTAGAACTTAGTATGCTTTCCCTTCTCATCATGGGGATGATCCCACTTGAGAACTAGGTCTCCCACTTCCAAGTCTTTTTTCCCAGCTTTATGTTTGTCAAACCATCTTTTTACTACATCCTGCTGTTGCTTAAAACGTTCTTTGGCCTTGGATCAGGCCTCCTCTGCCTTTAGGAGATTATATATTCTCATTTGTAAAACTTCACTCTCTGACCCACTAGACTCTTGAGCGAAAATAGAAGACGGTAGCATGATATTGGGAGGCAGGATGGCTTCCTTACCGTACACAAGGGTATAGGGTGACACTCCTATTGCAGCCTTGGGGGTGACTCTGTCAGCCCACAGGGCGTTGGGTAAGGCTGAGTGCCAACTCCTCTGGTTTTCGATTACAGTCTTCTTCAGAATTCTAATGAGGTTTTTATTAGAGGATTCAGCCAGGACATTCCCTTGCGGATAGTAGTTAGAAGAATAATGTAATTTTATCCCTTTATCATGAGCAAATGCAGTCAATTTAATTGATGAAAAGTATTTAGCATTATCAAAAACTAACGAAATTGGAACTCCAAACCTGGTCATGATATGATCTTGTAGAAAGCTAATGACTTTGTCTTCGTTTATCTTGCGCAGTGGGATAGCTTCGACCCAACGAGTGAAATAGTCAGTCGCAGTAAGAATGTACTTGTACAGCAGGGACGAATTCGGTTTTATTTCTCCAATAATGTCCAGCCCCCATTGTTCAAATGGTTCCGTGATCATCACAGGCTTTAGGGGCGCTGCTCCTTTAGGCTGTCTTCCACCACACCTTTCACAAATATCACATTTCCTGACGTGTGCATGTGCATCCCTGAAGAGTGTAGGGCAATAATAACCGGCTCTAAGGATTTTGTGGGCTGTAGTGTCCCCTGAATAATGTCCCCCCGCCGGACCATCATGTAATTCTGCCATTATTTTCTTTGCGTCTTCTTTTTCTAAACATCTGAGGAGAACCCCATCATAATTCTTTCTGAATAACACTCCTTCAACAAGTTGATAGGAGGCCGATTTGAGACATAGAGCTCTTATTTGTTTGGAATTCCAATGTTCTGGAAACGGCCCTGACTGTAAGTAATGCACAAGGTCTCTATACCAAGACTCAGGAGCTGTAAACAGAGGACATACATCCATCACATGCAACTCGGCTTCATCTTCCCATGCTTGTTCTTCGTTGTTCCTTCTTTCAGTCATCAACTTGCATAGCCCTTGACCTTTCACTATAGAGGTTGGTTTCAATTCAAGGTCATATTCTTGAAGGGCTGTTACCCAGTTGCCCCTTCTTTCTCCTAACTCTTTCTGAATGAGAAGGGATCTCACAGCTGGGTACGGGACTATTACCTTGGTTCGATTTTTTAATATATAAGGCCTGAATTGTTTCACTGCCTTAAACACTACGTACGCTTGTTTATCAATGGCTGGGTAGTTTAATTCAGCCCCTTGTAGCCCAGTGCTCATAAAAGATATTGGGAATTCATCACCCCCATCCTCTTTTTGCATAAGCACAGCTGCCAATGAATCATCGGATGCAAATGTATATATAATAAAGTCTTTGTCAAAGTCTGGACTTTTTAGAGAGGGCGCATGTGCAACAGCAGTCTTGATCTTACTGAAAGCATTCTTTTCAGTTTCAGTCCACTTAAACTGTGCATTTTGCTTGACCATCTGCTGCAGTGGCTTAACAGTCTGGGCAAAATCAGGCACAAACCTACGTATGAAATTTATTGTTCCCATGAAGGATTGCATTCCCTTCTTATTATGGGGCATAGGGATTTGTTCAATGGCCTTAATTCTTTCTGGTTCTATAGATATACCTCTCTTTGAAACTATATGCCCCAGTAATTTGCCTTCTGTAACAGCGAATACGCACTTCTTGGGATTGAGGGAAATACCATATTTCCGACAGCGTTCGAAAATTTGTTTTAGGTGAAAATCGTGCTCCCCTCTATTCTTCGAGAATATTGTAATGTCATCAAGGTACACCACAGCGCTTCGTCCAATTAGTCCGCGGAAAGCTATGTCCATAGCTCTCTGAAACGTTGCCCCAGCGTTAATCATTCCAAAGGGCATCCTTCTATAGGCAAGAGTTCCCCATTTAGTTCTGAACGTTGTCTTCAATCTATCTTCCTCAGCTACTAACACCTGGTTGTAGCCAGAGAACCCGTCCAACAATGAAAACAATTCAGAACCAGAAACCATCTGTAGCAATTACTCCATGGGAGGCACCGGATAGTTGTCTTTATCTGAGGCGTGGTTTAAGTTTCTAAAGTCCATGCACAGTCTAATTTCTCCCGACTTTTTTCTGACCGGTACCAAATTTGACACCCACTCGAAATGCTTGACTTTAAAAATAATCCTAGCATCTAAGAATTTCTTCACTTCGCTCTGGATGAGTGGTTCCAACTTTGGGTGCATCTTCCTCAATGGCTGCTGATATGGCTTGACGCTTGCTTTAATAGGGACAATATGCTTGATGATGCTGGTGTCGTAGGTTTTTAATTCTTCGTACGTCCATGCGAATACGTCCTTGTACTGTTTAAACAGACTGACGAACCTTTCCCTTTCGGTCGGTGAGCAACATTTACCGAGATTCAAGAACCTAGGATTGTTCTCAGTCCCCAAATTTATCAGCTCGAACTGCAGATTCGAGCTGTGAGTCTTTACATTGGCTGGTCTCCTAAACTTTTCATTTAGATCGAACATCTTTTCTAGCGTCCTGACCCCTTTAGGAATGAAATTGTCATATTTCATCTCATCTTGATGTTCCTCATCATCTATGATTTCCCCTTTAAACACCTCTTCATTCGTCAAGCATTCTATTATTTGTTGATCATTATCGAATACTCGCAGGTTGGTGATCATATCCGGTACAGAGGGCCTGAAAAGAAGTTCAACCGAACAACGATTATTAGTAGGTATGAGTCTAGCGGCCGATGTGGCCAATATATCAGCAGCTGCGTTTTTTATTCTTGGAATTGAAGTAATGTTAAATGCATTAAAGTGTTTCAGCAGATCCCATACCTCATTCTGGTAATCTTTCAAGTGAGGAGAAATACAGTGGATTTGATTCCGGATTTGTTTCACAATAATTTCAGAATCCCCAAAAACTTTCAAATTACTTACCTTCAATTCAATCGCTTTCTTGAGTCCCTGCACCAGTGCTTCATATTCAGCTGTATTGTTAGTACATTCAAACCCTAATCTACATGACAGGAAATGTTTATTCTTTTTTGGATCAATAAGGACACAGCCAGCCCCTGACCCTTCTAATGTCTTTGAGCCATCAAAAAATAAAGTCCAAAAATCACTAACTACTGAAGGTAAATCTATTCCTACTGCTAAGTCTACTATTTTACAATCAACCTCATCAGCCTGAGAAAATCGAAGGAGATCAGGTTGGGCGTCAGATGTGTCGCTGGCCTCTTCCGCTTGATAATTCCCTGGTTCCAATTCGAGAAAATAGTTGCCCAACACAGAATCTACTGATACATTCTTCTCATTCAGTTGAGTAACATTGTATTTCATGTGAGGATCTCTCAAAATTTTAATCTGATTTGGACTCCCCTTGTATGGAAACCATAGATGTGACCAATCTGAGGCGAAATATCCGTTTAATTTAGCTGACCAATCTCTGCTCAGGACCAGACCGTAATCGTCTAGTATGTCAGCCACCACAATATTAATGACTTGGCATACTTTGTCATTGGATGCCAGACGGATTAGGACGTCTTCCATCTGACCAATTACCTTAACGTCTGTCCTATCCAATTGAACCACCCTCCACGTGGTTGGCTTAGGATGCCCATTTATTTTCTTACATACTGATATGGGCATGACATTAATTGACGCCCCTGAGTCTACCAGACAATTGTGCACATTATTATTAAAAATTTCAAATGTCAAGAGGAAGGGTGGATGTTTACATTTAGACTCACCTCCAACGCTGGTTTCTCCAATTTCTTCTTCGCTCTGAGGTTAATTATCAGTAGGAGGCTTCTCATCCGATTCCTCAAGTGCTCTCAGTAGTCTTCCTTTCTGTTGAGGCACTTTGCACATTTCAAATAGTGGGACGTTTGCTTTTATTTTCTTTAAATCTTCCACAATGTCATAATTCATCTGCTGTTCAATGGAGTTAGGTTTGTTAGCATCCACCTTTCCTTCATTTGGCTTGGGCGGCGTTCTGTTCTGCTTAGGATCTTGGCTGGTAATAGTGAACTCAGGAATTATATCAGCCATGGGTTTATTTTGGAATTTCTATTTAACGTTTCTCTGCAGCCTCCTAATCTTTGGGAGTATCAAATTCTCATCTTTAATTGTCCCTTGACTTCTTGTTGTTACGTTGGCATCCACAACTTCCTTGTATCCTTGCTTCCTTTCCTCTTCAGCGTCAAATAAAGAAACAGAACTCCACAAAGCCATGGTCTCCTCTTCCTGCTCTTTAGTAGAATTTGCAGTAGAATTCTCTTTTCTTTCTTCATCGCCTTCCTCTGTTAATATTGAATCCAACATCTGATTCATGACTAGTGTCATTGAATTTATCCATTGCGGACAATTCTTTTCGGAGTGAGGCTGCTGGTGAAAGGTGCAGAAATTTTCCATCCCTATCTCTGTCAGATTCATAGACGCAGTATTGTGAGGAGGAGGTTGGGACTGATTGTTTTCCTCCCTTTTCTTATAATAAGGCCTGTAGAACTTCTGTGTTTCCTTCTCTTTCTCCAAGTCTATGATCTTATTAGACATCTTTTGCATCATTTTGGCCATACTTTCATAATCTGGTGCTTTCTCCTCTTTAGGCTTAGTGAACAATAAAGTTTTCCTTCTCTCTCTTGATTGTTCGGGGTAATCTTCAATACTCTCTCTTTCAGCCTCCACCACTTCTAATTCTTCATAGGTTTCTGTCAGAGTAGGCTTGGCCCTACCTTTCGCAAACATGGCCAGATCAGGACCCAAAGCTGAATTATAGTACTCAATCAATACTTTGTCTGAAGGCTTATCTGTTTCAGAAAAGTTCTTAAGATATGCTGTGAACCTTTGTGTGAAACTGTGCACTTTTTCCTTTTTCTCTTTCTTCAGTGCACATAGTCCTTTCATAAGGGCTGCATGAGTCTTTTGAACCGCATACTTAGTTCTGACAATTCTCTCGAAAGTATCCCAATCTGGGATAGAATTAGCAGGAAACCCAAAGTACCAAGATGCAGCAGCTCCTTTGAGGGTATGCGGGAAAATTCTGCAAACTACATCTTCATGTTCCCCAGCTCTCAATCCTTCTATTTCCAAGTAAAAACTCTGCAAATGATCATCCACAAATATCTTCTCATTTGGATCGAACTTAGGCAATAACTTTTCAAAGGCCTGAGGTAGGTCATGCAAAGGAGGAGTCAGGTTTAGGGGTGACCTGGCTTTCCATGCAGGTGGTGGATTTGGTGGATTGGGAGGAGGTTGGTTGGCGTTAACACCGGCCATGAGTTGAGGAGGAGAATGAGGAGGTGAACCAATAGGGGTGTGAACAGGAGAAATGTAAGGGGTTTCTGGGCCCTCTTGATTCAAAGGTAGCTCAACTTCTTGCAAGGCGGTTTCCACAAGTTCTTCCCAGTCTCCAACCAGCACTGAGTCTTCTGTTATAGGATGGTCTTTCCTTTTATACTCTCTCCTGGGAAACTCAGGGATAATCGGCAATCCTCCAATCTTCTTTATGTATTCCCTGGTGTGTCTTCTTAGGTCATTAACGATCTCATTGCGAACAGGATATAGATGTTCTCTATTTACTTCTTCCGGAATTGGATTACGGGGTCCACTACTTTCAGAACTGTAACCAGTGAAATAATCTCGGGAAAACGGGTTTCCTCGGCCAGCAATGCACTGGCGGCCCTCCTTCTAGCGCCAAAACTGTTGAGGCCTGGAAAATCACAGGCGGCAACAGCAAGGGATTCTCCCCAATCAACGTTCCCAACTAGCCCGTTGATTGTTTGGTATAGGGAATCCGTCCGGTTTGCGGTCCGGCTACCGTAGGTCAAGTAACAAAACAAAGGCTTTACCGGTTGCGGCCCGGTCCACCGAGTTTTTTTGTTTTGACTTAAGATATGAAATGCAAGTGCCTAACTAAATGCAGGGTGATAAAGATGCCAAGAGCAGTCACAATGTGATGCGCAGGTTCTTACCTCTCGTCTTATGGCTCATAGGCATCCAAATCGCATACAACAAAAAAAAACAAATTGACTATATAAACTATCCCTAGGGAGCATAATTAGCATTTATTAGTGAGTAATACATTTTGGCACATACATAATGAAGAATCACAGATAGCTGATACTTCTTTCAAGACACATGAACACTCACAGATATTTAAATAACCAGATAGCCGATTATTTTATAAAACAACATTTATTACTCACAGTGGAAAATATCCCAAAAGATATCGAAAAGCATTCAATAAGAAAATAGGTTCAGGAAATTAAACACTCTTACAGTAAATGAAACCCAGCTGAAAACGAAATAGTTCCTCTTCAACATTATTCATTGAGTTGTATTGATACATTCCACTTCTCACTCTCTCCAACAGGCAAACTTGCAGTTTCCTTTGCAAAACGAAGTAGTTCCTCTTACAAGCAAACATTCACAAAAATTTCCAGGGAAAAAGCCTCTTCTCATTCCTACTTTCGAATATTTAAGCTACAACCGCCGACCCTTCGGGCTCCCCCCGACTTGTGACTTTCCAGTTCCCCAGACGTTTCCGGTCCTCCATCTTTCAGCGCACATTCACGATTGGCTGGGTAACTGCCGGGCCTTTCAGAACTCCGCGTTTGCTGTTAAACCGTCCGTATTCCTCCACGCCGTGTCATTTTGACCGATCTCCCGCGCTCTCCTGCAATCGATCAACAAGCATCATTCACTGGGATGACGTTATAAAACAACATAGCAAGATTTACTCATGAAACAACCATCTCGCAAGGAAATCACCAGGCGCCGATACCACTACCTCGACCATAGCGGGAAACTTACTGGTGGTTCAACAATAATTACGTCGGAAGAGCGAACCAGTCCGCAGGCGGGAAACACCATTAATCGGACGTCGGATGGATAGTACATCGGAGGCTAAATGGTTGTTTCATCCGAAATGGTGGACGAGACAAAGGCTAAAGGCAAGCGATGAGGGTAGGAGGAGGCTTAGTCAGACGTCGGCAGACATTAGAATCGGAAGTTAAAGGGTTCTCCCAGCCGCAACGGCGGACGAGTCAGGGATACGGGCAAGCGGTTGAAGGTTAATACGAATCGGCCCTCGGGGGGATTTAGACTTCGGACGCTCTCTAGCTCTTCTCAGCTGCAACAGCGAAAAGGTAAAGGCTCTGGACAAGTGATTAAAGACAAAACGAATCGGACGTCGACACGATTTGACTTCGGATGGCCAAAATAACTTCAAAAGCCGCAACGGCGGATGGGACAAAGGTTAAACTTCCGATCAAGACAAGAAAAACTCCTGATCCAACAAAAAAACTAAGTGTTCAGTCAGATACGAACATTTAATCGAGGGACAGCGAACTGTCATCCCTCCGTAACGGTGACCATAGTAGAGTCAACTGGTTTGATCCACACGCAAAACAAAAATAAAAAGTTACGGCTCACCATAAACTTCATCGCAATCAGAATCTGAGCCTTGGTCAAGAATTGAGCTTTGTAGTCATTAAAAATAAATAAAACACAGATCAACACTCAAAAGAATTCGACAATCAAAACAAAATCATGAGGAAGGTCCCGAAATTAAGAAATTTGGGGAGAAAAGTTGCAGATGCAACAGAAGGTATTCTTTCGACACAGTTTTCAGCACTGGTCTTCTTCTCTGTATCAGCTGGATCATCTCGTCTTCAAGTCATCTTCGTCTTTAAGTCATCTTTGTCTTCAAGTCATCTTTGTCTTCAAGTCATCTTCGGATCTGGATCATCATCACTGGATCTGGATCATCTCTCGATCTGGATCATCATCACTGGACTGGATCTGGATCATCACTCGATCTAGATCTAGATCTGGATCATCTCTCGATCTGGATCATCACTGCTGGATCATCGTTACTGGACCTGGATCATCACTTGATCTGGATCAACACTGGTGCTATCTCATGATTCTTCTCATCATAGGAAGTTCTACAGAGCCAGCCCTTTTTCATGCTGGTTGTAGGCCTACCCTCATGTAGGTCTTCTCCCAGCACTTACATCTGACCTGCTCGTTAGAAAGGCACGCCCAGCACTTACATCTGATCATATAGGAACCAATCCTACAGTCACATTAGAAAGGCCCAACCCTCAGATTCACCAGCATGATAGGACATCACATCACTAACATCTGTGAAAAGGCTCAGCACTTACATCTGACCTACTTGTCAGAAAGGCACAACCATCCAGGGGAACACATCCAACCACACTGATGGAAGACTCCCATCCAGACAGGAACACATCCTATCACAGTGATGAGAGATTTCAGCACTTACATCTGACCTATTCGTTAGAAGGGCACAACCATCCATGGGAACACATCCGACCACATTGATGGAAGACTCCCATCCAGATAGGAACACATCCTATCACAGTGATGAGAGATTTCAGAACTTACATCTGAACACGTGGGAACACATCCCTCAGTCGCTCCAGAAATGCTCTGCACTTACATACATCTAGGGGAACACATCCTACCACACTGATGGAAGGGCTTGCACTCACATCTGATCCTACGAGAACACATCCTAGCAGTCATATCATAATGGCCCCCAGTCCTCGATTGAGCTACCTGGTAACTGACCAGGCGCCTCCATTCTCCTAGAGAATGGCAGTTGCCCTTACATCCAACCTGCTCGTCGGAATGGAAAACACTCACATCTGACATGGAAGGAACTAAATCCTTTAGCCATGAACAGAATGGTTCATCCCTTACATCTGATCAAGTGGGAACACATCCCTCTATCACATCAAAATGGCTACTCAGTCTTACACTGAGTATTCTTGGTAACTGATCATGTGCCTCCATTCCTAGAATGGCAATTGCCCTTACATCTATCCTGCTCGACAGAATGGCTACGGATCTCAGCACTCATATCAGTCATGGAAGGAACCAATCCTCTCACCATGACGGAATGGCTCAGCCCTTACATCTGACCATGGAAGGAACCAATCCTCTCACCATGACGGAATGGCTCAGCCCTTACATCTGACCATGGAAGGAACCAATCCTCTCACCATGTCAGAGTGGCTATGGGTCTCATCACTTTCTCTGGGAGGAAGCCTCGATCTAGAGAACACCAAGTCTCTCTATGAAGTACTCGAACTTCAGCCTAGCCAATGGCTTCGTCAATACATCAGCTATCTGTTCCTCCATCGCAACATACAGGAGCTTCACTGCTCCTCTCTGCACCATATCCCTGATATAGTGATACTTGATCTCGATATGCTTCGACTTGTCATGGAACACAGGATTCTCAGACAACTTCACGCAACTCTAGTTGTCACAATGTATACAAGTAGCATCCAACTGGAGATCAAATATATCAGACAGTAGCTTTCGCATCCATACTGCCTCACAACTAGCTAAACAAGCTGCGACATACTCTGCTTCAGCTGTACTCAGTGCCACACAGGATTGCTTCCTGCTAAACCAAGAGATCACACCTGATCCCATACTGAAGCAACATCCTGAAGTACTCTTCCTGTCGATGGCACTGCCTGCCCAATCTGAATCAACATAACCCTCCAGGTTAATCTTTTGATTCGCATCGTACTTGAGCCCATAATCAACTGTACCCTTCAGGTATCTCAGAATATGCTTTGCATCCATCAAGTGAACACTTCTCGGATCTGTCAGGTACTGGCTCAAGGTGTTCACAGCAAAGCAAATATCTGGTCTCATGTTCGTCAAGTACATCAATGACCCAATCATCTGATGATACATTGTAGAATCAACCGTCTCTGATGAAGCATCACTCAATAGCTTCAGGTTCGATGCCATAGGTGTAGCCATAGCCTTGCAGTCCATCTTCTCAAATCTCTTCAGGATCTCTACTACATACTTCCCTTGTCCAAGGAAGATCCCATCTGTACTCTGCCACACCTCCATACCTAGAAAGTAATGCATCATCCCTAAGTCCTTCATTTCGAACTCAGCAGCAAGCTTTCTCTTCATATCAGCAATCAGCCCATCTGTACCTGTCACAAATAGATCATCTACATATAGTAGGAGCATCACTGGGTTGTCATCTTCAACCTTGTAGTAAAGGTTGGAATCTGCTTTACTTTTGGTAAAGCCCAAACTGGATAGAAAGCTGTCAATCCTGCTGTACCAGGTCCTAGGTGCCTGTTTCAAACCATACAGGGCTTTCTTCAATCTGCATACATGAGACTCTCTGTCATGTGTCTCAAAACCGAGTGGTTGTTCTACATACACTTCCTCTTCAACTACACCATTCAAGAAAGCAGTCTTGACATCCATCTAGTGTATCTTCCACTTCGTCACTGCAGCTAAAGCAAGTACTGATCTAATGGAAGTGTATCTGGCTACAGGTGCAAAGGTCTCTTCATAGTCTACTCCCTCTTTCTGAGAGAATCCTCGAGCTACAAATCTTGCCTTATACTTTTCAATGCTACCGTCTGTAGCATGCTTGATCTTGTAGATCCATTTGGAAGTGACAACTGACTTCCCTTTTGGTCTTGGGACAACATCCCAAACATCATTCTTCATGATCAATTGATATTATTCGATCATAGCATCCTTCCATTCTTTCTGATCTGCCGCTTCTTCATAACTGGAAGGTTCTTTATCAATAAAATCACATAGTAAAGCTACATACCCAGAATTAGATCTAGTCCTCTTTCTTTCTCTGTGGTTCTCTTCTGGAGCCCCATATATTTCCGCACCTTGGATAAGTTCACGTACCCAAGCAGGTTTCCTCTTATGAGAATTCTTCTCCAGAGGTGGATCTACTGGTCTTTGTGGTTCCTCGAACTCTCGATCTTCTTCTTGAGCTTCTTCATTCATGATTGTATCACGAATCCTGGGTGCTTCTGCTTCTGCTTCTTCAGGTTCTTCAGCAGGTCTCCTTCTAGATTTGTTGTAAGTTGTGCCTTCATCAAATGTCACATCCCTGCTGATGTCAATCTTCTTGTATCCTGGAAAGTAGATTCTATAAGCCTTTGAGCTTTCAGAGTATCCCACAAATATACCCTTCTTTCCCGAAGGATCTAATTTTGTTCTCTTCTCTTTTGGAATGTGTATATATACAGGACAACCGAATATTCTGAGATGGCTTACCTCTGGTTTCTTGCTGAAGAAGACTTCTTCAGGAGTCTTGTTCTCAAGTACTCTATGAGGAGTACGGTTCTGTACATATACGGTTGTTCTAGCAGCTTCAGCCCAAAGATGCATAGGTAGATCTTGATCATGAAGCATAGCTCTTGCGGCTTCCATGATAGTTCTGTTCTTCTGTTCTGCAAACCCCATTCTGTTGAGGATTATAAGGAGTGGACAACTCCCTCTTAATCCCTGATTCTTTGCATAGCTCCTTGAATTCATTTGAAGTGAATTCTCCACCATTATCTGATCTAATGGTCTTGATCTTCTTTTCAGTATGGTTCTCGATCAAGGCTTTGAATTCCTTGAACTTGCTGAATACTTCATCTTTGTTCTTCATAAAATAAATCCATGTCTTTTTAGAAAAATCATCAATAAAAGAAACATAGTATGCATACCCGCTAAGTGAGATTGATGACATAGGACCGCAGACATCAGAGTGGATGATTTCTAGGATGCTTTTGGCTTTGCTTTCGCTGCTTGGAAATGTCTTCTTTGTATTCTTCCCTTTCACACATCCTTTGCAGACCCCATCGTGTTTTGCTTGAATTTCTGGAAGACCTTCAACAGCTTTACTTGCAATAGGTAGTGCTCTGTAATGTACATGTGCAATCCTTCTATGCCAAAGCTCATTTGGCTCTACTGTGTCATGGATCAAGGCTTGTTCTAGATGCCCCTTCAATTTGTACAAGCCTCCTTCTTGTTCTCCAATCACTACCGCATCATCGATAGTCTTTCCTTTTGGCCACATGATGACTTGACCATCTATAAATGCCACCCGCATTCCTTTTGCATCCAATGTTGAAATGGATAGAAGGTTCTTCTTCAGTCTTTGTGAGGTGATTCGTGTTCTGATAGTCTTACAAAAGATTCCTTGAATCCCGTCATATGTTTGGAAGCCCCACTGTCTATAAGCCAATCATCACTACCATGAGTAATGTTACCTGTGAGAGCTGATATCAGAACATATTCATCCTCGCTTGAAGAATCTTCACTTTCGTATCTGGATCTCTTTCTGGATGGTTCATCATCCTCTACAGCATGAGCATGATGTCTTCTTTTGTTGCTCTTCTTCTTGTGAGAGTGGTTCTTGCTTTTAGGACAGTCTTTAGCAAAGTGTCCCTTTTCATCACATGTATAACATCTAAACCTAGATAGATCCCTTTTAGAGTGAGAGCTCTTACCTTTATGAGGTTTTATTCTTTCCTTCTTGGAGTGAGCTGTGAGGGCTTGGTATTCACTTCCCATCTTATCTTCCCAAGCTGCTATCCGTGCTTCTTCTTGAGAACATTCTTCCCATAGTCTGCTGAATTTTACCAACTTCTTTCTTGCACAGATTCCTTGGATAAAAGCATCCCATGACCTAGGAAGGCCATTCAAAGTAGTCATGACAATCTCTGCATTTTCCACTTCTTCATCAACAGCTTCTAATTGTTCCTTGATTTGAGAAACCCTTGTAAAGTATGACTGGATAGTTTCTGCATTCTGAATCTTCACATTCTTCAGTTGGTTCCTCAGGGTCATCTTCTGATTGATGTTCTTTCCTTCAAACAATTTGGTTAGGGCATCAAACATAGCTTTAGGTGTCTTGAGAGAGGACACCTGTGGGATGAGATGATCCTTGATAGAATAAGCAATGATTCTCTTTGCCATAACCATCTTCTTCTTATGTAAGGCCTTTGCCTCATCTCCCTCTGGAACTGGAACCTCCTCATGAATGTAGGAGTCTAATTCATTCTCTTCCAGGACCAGGGAGATCCTATACTTCCAATCTCGAAAGTTATCAGCCCCCTCAAGCTTTTCATCAAGATTGGTATGATGAGACATCTTTAAATAAGAACCTCAAATGGAAATACAAAAGATTTTAGATCTTACCAGGTTCAAGATGTCGGATCTGAAACTTGAGCTGAAATCCTGCAGAGCTGGTTCAGGAGCCAACTAGGGTTTTCCTTTTCCGGAGTTCTGTCCACCCAAATGCCTTCAAATTTGTTCCTAACTTCGATTTTTTGGAGGAGATCAATCCAGGCCTGGGCTCACTGAAAAATTCCTCTTCTGCAAAAATCCCTAATTTTTGATCCTAGTGACAGGTCCAAAACTGAAAAACCTCAGAATTGAATTCTATTTCGACAGAAAGATGCGCCCTAGGGAGGAGAGTAATTCCACCTTACTTTTGTTGAAAATCTGTGGAGGAAGATCCACAAACTAGGAAGCCCTAGTTCCCACAGCTGCACAGTGTCTTCTTCTCAGGTTAGCTCTGATACCATGTTAGATTTTCATCAAATAAGCTAGCATTATGATCTTAGGATCTTTTCACTGAGAGAATAACAAGCACAGCAATAAAACATAAGCACATCACAAGAGACAAGAGACACAAAGATTTTTTCTTGGGGAAACCATAAAGGAGAAAACCCCACAACTTCCTTAGAGAAAGAATCAACACCAAAACAGTAAGAGATCTCCCCAACAGCAGTAGACTTCTTGTCCCAGTAATTTCCTTCTTCACTAGTGCGCCACACTTGAGAGAGTGAATGATGTGTGTGATAAATAGAGAGTCTCACTCTCTATTTATATTCTTCCGTTCACTTGAAGTGCATTTTCACACGTAGGCTTGACCTAACAATTACTTACCCGAGCCTACACCTTAATTAGTGTATAATAACTCGAGTGCCCCGAAACTGTGGGGACTTACCTAATGACTTGACATGACTTGTTTACATTATTAATCTTCCCGATCGGAACATCGGGGTATGATCACATGACTCAAATACATAATAGAAACATCCTGGAATAAACATCGGGTTACAATACATAAGATACATAGAAGAATACTTTCTGAAGTTACATATACATCAACAACCCCTTCATTAGCCTCCATCTTGATTGACAACAATTTGGTTTTGAGAAACAAAAACCGATTTGCATTAGTTGTTTGATAAAGCTTTTTAATCATGTCCCATGTCGTCTTGGATGTCTCATAGTTTCTGATATGCGGAATGATGTTGTCTTTAATAGACATTCTCAATGTCAATTTTGCTTTCAGCTCCCGTTTATTCCAATCTAGAAGCAATGCGACACTTACAGGTCTCGGCTCATCACCAGTCACAATTGACCATGCATTAGCGGATTAAGCACAGTCATAAGCTTAAATTTCCAATTGACGTAATTTTCACCATTCAATTTAGATGCTTCATTGATATAAGTGTCAGCCAAGGGTGGATTTGCCATTGCTAAAGAGGCGGGATAGCTCGGAAAAAAAATAATTAGATGGAAAAAAAAATTCAGATGCTGTGAATTTCTCGGGATTTTACCCTTAAACAGGTCATCGCTCTTCTCCTAAGCGTCTCGACGCTCTTACTTCTGTGCAACTACGCACTGACGAAAATCGCTACAAGGCACGAGCGCTCGGTGCTCCTTCTCTTCGGCGGATAGGCGTCGGTGATGATTTCTCCCGTACGGCTCTCTTCCTTTCCTACACTCCAGCGCCGTCAACCTCTTCTTCTCCTCTTAAACATTGTCGGTGCTCTTCTTACTTCCACAGGAGTGCCACTTCTCTTCGAAAGGGAGAAAAAAAATACGCTTTCGGCTCACCCGTTAAGGTTCTCCACGTTTCAGCTCCAATGCTGATCACCACACAGCTACTACTCTACTCACAGCAGGAAGATGCCAGGCATGAAACTTATTGTAGGCTGCTACTCTCCACGTTGAAAATCACAGATGAACAATGGCAGGCTTACAACTCCACTGCAGGTGTTCACACTAATCTACACATTGATCTTCACAACTCTCCACGTGCGAATGCAAGGAGGAGGAAATACAGCCTGGCAATCACTGCTTCACTTCACAATCGCCTCTCCTTAACATTCATCGCTTGTGGAAATCACAGATCTGCCTCTTTCACGGTGATGGCACGAACTAAAATAAAATTCGGCTCCTTCAATGCTTGCACTCACCTGGAGCTCTGATACCAACTAAGAATTATAGAAGGCAGATAGCAGAGCTTTATGGCTTGCTTACACAAGGAATGGTCAAACCAATTCAATTAATCAATGTGAATAGATTACAATATATAGATGTATTTTACAATAACAAACCCAATCCTAGATCCATAAGATGTGGATCTCAAACTAACAAAGGATAATACACATCAACTCAATCTAGCATAATACGCCTAACATTTCTACATTATTCCAACATAATCCGCTTTAACATATAAGAATAGCCAATTTAGATCCTTCACAATTGTTATTTTACTGACAATTGTCATGAGATCGTTTTTAGATTATTCCTCCACAATATGTCTGCTATTATCTCTGTTACTGCTCAGGTGTAAATGATTAAATCCATCTTCTGTTGCATTCTGTTTTACTCATATGCAACTTGCAATACTATGCATTGTGTTAAATTTTATGCATACATTATTTGGTTTTATTTCACGACAGTGGTCATGGTCCATATTTCATACTATCTTTATGAAACATCAAAGGACAACTTCTTTTGCCATATGGTCCTTGGATTTTTTGGTTATTTGTTTTTGGAATTAATATTGTGGTTTTTTTCTCTCTCTGAATTAGAAGCTTGTATAATGTATTTGTAGTGTTAGAATCTTTGCCATGGGGAGTTAGGAAAAGAGTCAGAGCAGTTACTTTTATTCTTATGAATTCCACACTTTGTAAATCTAAGAACTCCTACTGCAAATGAAAATTATGTTTCTTATATTTTATAATTAGGTTTGTTTAAACCCCTTTTACATTATATATTTTTCCTTTTCCTCTTTCCTTATTCTGGTTTGTTTGTTTTATCTTTCTAACTTTGGTTTATTTAAGATTAATTGATTTATTTTCTCCATTGATGAAAAGCTGTAGTCATTAAGTATTTTTAGTCAAATTCTGCTTCTTCCTATGGTGCAACCATAAGAAACTCATGTAAGTCTAACTCTCTGCCAGTGAGCCACACATGCTAGCAGTGGGTGAGTCAAACATGCCACCATTGGGTCAAAACATGCTAGCAATGGGTTAGATCTTTACATATAAGTAACTCATGCATTCTTAGTCACATCAGGCTCAAGTAGAGTTGGTAGAAAGATGCCATGTCTTGACTAAAACTAAGGAAATGAAAATGTCACTTTGCAAAGATAATATTAAGACTATTATTACTTCTAAATTTAAAGAGAAGTTATGGCAGGATAAAAATTTAGAGGTCAAAAGAAAATTTAGAAACCCAAAGAATTTATCGTCTTTGTGACACTATATATATTAAGGATGAAAAACACTCTTATATTAGCCTGAATACATTAACCATCATCATTCTATTTATTTTAATATTTTAAATTTAAATTTACATCAAAATAGTACATTTTGTATATTATTTAAAATATTGTTTTGAAAAGGAAAAACAATTTAATTTCTAAATTAAAAAGAAAACATATTTTGGAAATGAAGAGATCTTAATTTATTTTTTGAAAATAAGGAAAACAAATGATTTTTAAATTTATATGAAAAATAATTACATTATTAAATTACGAATCGCAAAAGACTATAAATTTTTTAATATTTCAATTTCAAACCCTTAAATAAATTAAATAACTCTATTGTTAATAAAACAAAATTAATTTATCTTCAACTTTGGCTGGCCGTGCTGCCTATAATAGAAAATAGGCATAGAAAAAAATTGTGTTTAAATATGAGTTGGGAATTGATTCGCATATTGTAAATATGCATGAAAAAAAATTGTGTTTAAATATGAGTTTGGAATTGATTTGCATATTGGGAGATTTATAAATAATCTCGAGTTGAACGTGATATATGCAATTAACACTTCAAAACAATACCACCAATAAGTGCATGACCAATTATAACATTTCAAAACACTTCAAACTACCAACTATAACATTTCAAAACACTTTGACACAAGTCACAAACACAACAATAACAATAATAATAGAGATTCTTATAATATTTTCTATTATTTTTTATTTTGTTAGGAATGAACATTACAACATCTCCCCCATACATAGTTTTAAAACTATGTGCAAGGCCATCCTAAAATGATGGGTTGTTTAGGAGGCTTGCACATGGTTTTAAAACCATTTTGCAAGGCCCTCCTAAACCATGTACAATAAAACCAGCGGTTGTTTAGGAGACCTTGCACATGGTTTTAAACAATTCGCAAGGCATCTCCCCCATATTATGTTGTGTTTTTTACTGACATTTGTTTGGCTGATAATTAAATATTTATTTATTTATTGTTTTTTTAGGTTTGAACATTACAACATATCCCCTATATTAGATTGTTTTTGTGGTCGACATTTATTTTGGCAGATAATTAAAACTTTTATTTTTTATTATTTTGTTAGTAACAAACGCTACAAGATCAACAAACGTTACAAGATTTCCCTCATGTCAAACGTCACAAGATCTCCCTCATACAGGGCTGTAGAGCGCATCTTGGCCCAAAAATTAATTATCGGCCAACATAATTGTTAGCAAAAAAAACAACCTAATATGGGGGAGATGTTGTAATGTTCCTACCTAAAAAAACAATAAAAATTAAAAATTTGAATAATCCACAAAAAAATGTTGGCTTTGCACATGGTTTTAAAACCATGTGCAAGGCCTCCTAAACAACCCATGGTTTTATTGTACATGGTTTATGAGGGCCTTGTACATGGTTTATGACGGCCTTGCACATGGAGGATCAATACTCTAACATAGTGGGAGACTGTAGTGAGCAAAGATATGATATTTGACGAGGATGTGATATCTTCTAGTTCATAAGATTCTCCTTCAGTGATTGAGGAGAATGTGAAGGTTGGTGTTCTAAATATAAATTTAAATACTTGAGACGAGTCAAATTCAAAGGGAGATGTGGTGAAATTCAGTGTGGATATGCCCTCATCTAATCCAATTTCTAGGAGAGTAAGATGGGTCACTCAGAAATTGCAAGAGGGTTGAGATCATATAGGAGTACCCAGATATTTAGTGAGGGAATTCTTACCTTCTAGTAGATATGCTAGTCATGCTATATTATTTCCTTCCATCCATGAGTTATTCAGTTGTTCATTGGAAGAGAAGTGTGATACCTTGATGGAGGATGATGTTGAGATTGATAACGTGTTTGTAGTAGATGGGGATATTGTAGAATACAAGCATATCATTGGTGGGTTCTCTCAAATAGAGGGAGTCTCCCTTTGATTCTCTCAAACATATAGACCCCTCATGGATTCTCTTAAATAGAGGAAGTTGAGAAAGATGTTAATAATATTGCTTTAGGATTTTCTTTGGATGAAGAAGTTGGCCTAGCTAAGGTTGATTTAGTTTCTAGAGGATTTGAGCTACATGATAGGAATTCTTAAATTGACATGTTGTCGATGGCCCTTCATGGTTTGCTACTTACACCACAAGCTTGGTATTCTAGAATCAAGGAGTTGACTTGTGCAAATTTATATCTTTGTGACTTTGATAGATGTGATCCACTTGTCTTGGTCTTGTTTAAAGATGCGATCTTCTCTACATAATTTCCTAAGAAACTCATGATATAGTGTCCATAGATTTTGTCTAGTCACTAGTACAAAATGAGGAATTAGCTACTAGGTGACTAAAAATTTTAGTCACCACAGGTTTTTCAAGTGATTTAATACTAAATATGAGCAATTTTGATTGACCCAACTATAAACGACTAATTTAGTCATCAGTTAACAAATATGACTAGATAATAAGTGACAGAGTTAAAAATGACTAACTTAAATGATCAATTTAGTCACGACATAAAAATGACTAGCTAGAATAATATGAATTAGTCATTTATGTTAGTCATTTTTAATTGTGTCATGAAAAATTGCATTTTTGACATTAATGAAGTGTACATTTTGTAAGTTGTATGCCTTATATTAGTAATATTGGTGCCATGCACCTCGATATTCAGAGATCCAACAAAGAAATTGCACGAATTTTCTCTTGACCATCTTTATCCATGTTGCACCATTGAAGCAAATCGTTAAGCGCATGCCAAATTAGGAAAATTAGGTTCCTACGTCAATTATGAATTAGGTACTAGAACCAGTACCATATCGATACCTAGAAGAATCATAGCTAGTTGTTTATCCTTCAATGTAAGAGTCTCAAGTCTCATACTGAGGTGCTTTTCTAACTTCAATATAACTATCATGATCTGTGACCGTCGAACTAGCCAATGCACCAGTCGACGTAGCTTTACCAGGCTTAGTTCCTTAATTAAACGTCGTAGCAGTACTTGTCAATCCAACAATAATTGAACCAATGGAAGCACCAAGAACAATATTTTGACCAATCAAAGACTCAATTATAATTAAAGTGGGGTGTTGACCTAGAACGAGTCTCAGATCCATATGCAATAAAGGTAGAGGCCTGACCCCATCTTAGAGTTTCATGTAAATATTTCAATTCCTCGACCTCTTACAGGCCTGACCTCGCAAAATATGATACGTATAATGTAGTGATGACCTCTCGTTATCACTATCAAGTTAAACCTTCTAATTTATGCATTAGTGGCCAGGTAAATTTTGCATCTTACATCACCACCTACCGGACTCACGATGTGCAGAACTCTTCTCAGCCAACGTCCTTGATCCAAGTTTATTATATATACTCATACTATAACAAAAAACACCATTAAAAAAAATTATATAATAATAAAACAAAAATATTATATTTATATAAAACACAAATTAATTGAATTTTATATTAATCCTAATTTATAAAACTAAACAAGTTATATAATAATTATTAAAAAAAATATAATATATAATAACAAATTAACATAATTTATATAAAATAAAATAATAAAAATAAAACACATACATGAATGGGTCATTTGGACCACTTGGTGTTCCACTGCCCATACCATGGCTCCAATACCTAAACTGTCATGTTCTTCTTGCCATGTACCATCAAGGTGGGGAAATAACATGTTTTGTCTTAGCTGCCTCAACAAATTTATTTGTTGTAGCCATGTCATGTTCAATTCTTCGCTATGTGTTGCTTAAGCCACATCAAATGAGTTTGGGCTTCATATTCCTTTGTAGAATACGTTGGGAATCCTTGGGGTTTTGAGCAACAATTTAAGGAGAAATTAAGGAAAATTACATAGTTATGGATTTCATAATCCACCAGCCTCACCTACTAAATATAGCCTTTCAAATTGTCACCCTTATCCACATGCACTTCACTCCCTCTAAATGTGGATCTGATTGTTATATTGTTGCATCGAAATTTGAAATGATTTATGATTAATGTTGATCCTTTGTTTTTTTCTCTACGAATTGGTTTTAATGTAGATCAATTAAAGACAAGATAAATGAAAGGAGTGGAAAGTTAGAGTTAACATATCGGTTTCATAATCGGGTGCGATCATACCAGCATCAATGCACCAGATCCCATCAGAACTCTGTAGTTAACGGGGCGGCCGGGGGGGCGGAGTTTTTTTCACTCCGAATGGATCTTTGGAAACTAGGTCTGCTTTGGGTCTTGGAGAAGACACAAATAACATGGCTGAAGCCTTGTATTTATGGCAAGGGTTGAGGATCACTAAGACCCTTAGAATCTATGAATTAACTGTCATCGGAGACTCCAAAATTGTTATCCGTGCACTAGCCGAAAACCTAATTCCTAATCAAATGCTCCTGCGGTGGCTTATCGACAAAATCATGGTCCAAGTCCCCCTATTTAAAAAAATTGAGTTCTACCATGTGTTGTAGAAAAATAACATTGAGGCGGACATTGAAGCAAATATGGGCTCCACTCTTATCCCTGGGGAGATAATTCTTAATGGCCTGGGCTCCCATTGCTCGCCCCCATAGGACTAGGGCTATGATCTCGTGGGATTCCCCTTTGTGGGCCCCTGCGATTTGGCCCGCTTCATGCTGTTTGGATTTCAGGATAGGTGGTGATAGGGCGTCATGTGGCTTGGCGTCGGCAGGTGAAGTGAATTTAAATGCTTGCCTCGGTTGCGGTCAGTTCGCCTGGTGTCACAGTTGAAATGAGCCTTGCGTTCAGACCCATTCCATGCCTCATGGATCTCAGGACAGGTGGTGTTAGTTCAGCACATGGTTTGGCGTCGGCTGGAGAGGAGTGTTTAAATGCTTTCCCAGGTGCAGTCATTTCGTTTGGGGTGAATTTGAAAGGAGTCTTGTCCTGGATTTTTCGATAGTTATTATGGCAGTCTTTACTGCTCGCGCGTTGGGGGATACGGTGATGCCTGGTATGAATTTGAAAGGAGTCTCGTCGAAGCTGGAGAATTCGAGTGTTTTCATGGCAGGATTAATTGCTCGTGCGTTGGGGGCTGTGGTGCTGCCAGTGCCTCTGGGTTTCTTTTCTTTAAAGAGTTGGTTCAATGAGGAAGGTCGCCTTATCAAATGCATGGTAAACTTCGGCCTTCTCCAGGAGCTCTGTCATCTGGTTCTTGTTAAGCATTTGTTTTTAGTCAGTATGGATGCTGGGTCTTCTTCTGCCATTGCGCCTGTCACCCCTAAACCCGTGGAGGTGAAGGTCGGAGATCTGAAGCATGACCTCAAGATGTTACAGAATCAGGTCAATGCAATTGACTACGAAGGTGGCAGGAGGTTGGACCATGTGAGCAAAGACTTGATTTTTCTACGTAAGAAGATTAAGTGCAAGGTGAAGCGGTCAGAAAATGCGTTATCCAAGCAACTTGCTGAGCTAGAAATTAAGGTAGATAAGCTATCCCTCAAACTCGTCAAGCATGAAGCCTTTGGTCTCGGTATTTTGTCCAGCTTAGATGGGTAGTTTATGCATGTACATGGATGGTTTTCTGCTGGTTTGTCTTTTTTCACTTATTAGTCTCTCTGACACTATGGATAGTTTTAGTTTCTATGTTAGATTCTCTGAACTCCCCTCTGTTTTCTGAATGGTTTAGTTTGCACTCTTCTATAGACTGGTTACGCTTTGCTGCTTCCATAAGGGCATATTTGGAGGTTTTAAAGCCACTTTGCCACTTCCACAAGGGCATAGTTTGTAGGACAACCCTTTTAATGAAATTTTAATTCAAATTATGCATGGGACACTTGGGCCATAAATTTTGAAATGGCTTCCCCTCACTAGTGTGACGTTATTCAATCGGACTAACATTTGTAGGGTTTACATTTGGTCACTTCCCTTCGGACCGAGGATGGTAAATATTGCCAGATGCCTCAAGTTTCTACCTAACATTGGAAACCAAATTAATGTTTGATGGATAGTTTGTAGAACAACCCTTTTAATGAAATTTTAATTCAAAAACAAAAATCAATTTTTTATGACGGTCAAATTTTTAACCGCACTTCTCGGACTTCTCGGACGTGCCAGAAACCCTTTGAAAGGTTGTGACAGCTTCAATTTTGATCCCTGGATATCACTCACATTTCAAATAGAGACACATATCTGTAACGACAATCCGAGAGAATGGACAATTGTGATTAAACATAGTCTCATTTTCATTTAATGGCATCAATGATCAAATTTGAAGGGTGGGTCTTAATTTCAAATGGAAGGGCATTTATTATTGGAGCCCTTTTAAGATGAAGGGTAATATAAGTAATTGTACTGTAATTAACAAGTATATTTACTTAAACCCTTTACCAAAAAAATGCAAAAAATAAATATTGTTCTTTCAATTTTTTTCAATTTTTAATAGTTGAGCACCCCTTAATATCTACATGAAAAATGATATATTTTCAACAAACCTTATTTTGAACACATTAAGTTGTCATATGTGTATCATTAATTTTACAGTTCAGTAACATAACAACTATTCTATTGTATTTTTTTTAAAGTTTGGAGCACACTTCATTATACAAAAAAAAACTACTTAGATTATGTCCTAACCATATTGAGGCATCCAAGTGCAATCCAAGCTTGAGGGATCTAAGAATGATAAGGAATGGGCACCAAACAGAAAATATTACACAACTTTGAAAATATAAAAAAAAATCCTACATACCAAGCAAGTTAGCAAAGCTAGCATAACCGGAGTCGGAGCATTAAAAATTTGTCTTCAACACTTGTTGTGAAAGCATACATGTATGGGATGGAGAGGAAATGGAATGAAGCCTAAGTCAATTGAATCCTTACAACTCAATGCATGTCTGACTCCAGACAATCCGCCTTTTAAATTGAACCAAAATACCAAAAGAATTTTATTAATGGCTAGATTTGAGAAAGTTCCAAGTGTGAGTAATTAAGGGCTCGGGGCTCTAAAATTGTTGTGTTTTGTACCGGTCTACGATTCAGTGAATTGACAGTCACATGTAGTAATTTAAGTTATTTAATGAGAACATCTAATGTGTATACCTCCATGTCGAAACCGTTTTCCATGCCGATGTAGGCCACTGCCCTCTTTATTGTCTTACCCAAAGGAATGATAATGAGGAAGAAGACCTAAAATTATGGACTTCACCTTCAAAGAATGCCTTGCAATCACATTGGTAAGGAGTGATAAGAAGATAAAAACAATGCAACGTGTCAAATGTTAGTTGATTGTGTTAATTAAAGACTTATATGGTAAATTTAATATAAGACTAGGCTTATACTTGTCTCTTACTCTTTGTGCCTTGACACATTTAATATTTTATGGTTGCCTCTATGCCTTGACCCAATTCGTATTATAAGGTGAGGATGTGCATGCATACTAATCCTTAGTTATGACTATGAGATGAGGATTTAAAGGGAAGAGGATGTAAAAACAAGTAATTTTTATATGTATTTTGGTGGTGCTGAGGACAAATTTGTGAGAAACCACAATATTTGGAAGGATGGAGAGAAATTACATCACGATCATGCCACCCATCAAATTGAACACTATTCTTGAGCCAACAATTGTTTTTTTAATTTTATTAATAACCATTGTTTCTCCATATCATGTGCCTAATGACACTTCTCTATAGCAATGCATAAATCAACCTCTACATAGTTTGTGATCCTAGATACATATTATTATTTGTATTTGCATGACATCAAGTGTTGTTTATAGTTGTCGTGAGTCCATGATATTCATGCAAGAAATGAAGTCTTATAGAGGAGGAATCATCAAACCGACCTTTTGAATTTCATTTTGACGAAAAAATAGTGGACATTGGTAGCGAGGTTCACATAGGTAGTAGGCACAAAGTTTTGAGCTCGTTTCAAGCCTAGCAATAGACTAGTAGTTCTTTTTTTTATAGTCGTAGTTGTTGACACATTGTCACACTTTAGATTGAAACCCCAAGTGACTCGAGAGTCGGAACATATCGATGGCTAGTGTCTCGCAGTCATAATTGATTATTGGTCATCTTGCACAACTAAGAAGTAAGTGCATGGCATGAGCAAGTGAGTAATTATAATTTATCATATTTCCAATATTTTGAATGACAAGTTGACCTTTATAGCATAAAAATTTTAACATCTTGAGAAATTTATATGGATGGGTAATTTCAAATATTTCCCTTCTTTTGAAATGTTGATATAAATTATGCCCTTCTTAAGAAGAAGGGTAAAATTCAGATTTTAATTTAGTTTTGTTGGGAAATTTTAACCGAAGGGCTAGAACCCTTTGGAAGGGCTGGGAAGGGTTCAATTTTGAGCTATTATGGCATCAATTTTGGAAAGTGCTTCATCCTTACAGACATGACGGTCGATAGCCAGTGGAGCATTTCAATTCCACAGGCACTAGCCGGTGGACTCCCGCTCTCTCTGCATCTTCAAACTTGGAGCTTCTTCGTGAGCAAACCCTAGCGAGTGATTGATCCAACAGAGAGGGCCTGGTTGTGCAGTGTGCCAATTATTCTTTCATGACATTAATTTACAGTTGGTCGTATGCCTGTTTTCGTTACAATGAATTCGTAAACGTACGCAGTGCCTTTTTTTGCGTTTGTTGCCATTCAATTTGACTCATAAATGCTCGTCCTATTTTCTTCACAAAACATTCTATATGAGCCAGAATCCTACCTGTTTTCTTGCGGTAATTCAAAGTTTCTATCGGCAGATGGCCTTCTACAAATTTTGCATTTGATCTAGAGCCATACATTATTGTATTTGAGCAAAATTTCGACATAGGAGAGCTTGGATTTGCTGCTATTGTTTATCTGCCAGAAGCATTCCTCTTTAGAAAAAAATTACACTAGTTTTTTGGCTGGGAATCCCAGAAACTTGTGTAATTGTGGTTTGGAGTGTGGAATATGCGTTTGGCTGTTTGAAAGAGCGGATAGCAACATGACAGTCTACGGTAGTTGATGAAGGAAGCCCTAGCTTCTTTAGTATTAATAACTGAATTTTTTAAAGGTTTTTGGAAGGGACCGAATCATGATGAAGGCTGGACTACCCAACACTCGAAGCCGCACCGAGGCTTGCCAAGAATCTGTAAGTAGAAATAATGTTTCCTTTCACTGTAAATTTTTTGTTTCCGTAATAATGTCTTCACTACTTTCCCAGAAAACCAGACATGAATTATTTACCTTGAGAAAAACATCTTTAATTCGACATGAATTTCCCAAAAAAGGGAAGACAAAACTTGCATTCTCAAGAAAAATATGTAATCGAGAGATGAAAACTATATATACGTAGAGACCAACTCCGCATTTTGCCTTTGACCACAAAAGGTTGGTTTGATGACAAGGAATCCTATTTGCTAATTTTTATTGTAAAGATGTGACTTCTGTAAAGACTTTGCAATAATGTATACTTTTTGTAGGAGAGAAATATATTTGGCTTATTTTTCTGTAAAAAATTGCAAATTTTCTGAATATTTTTTCACATCATTTCTTAATTTTGAGAAAGTGAATAAATCTCTACATATCTCTATGAGTAGTCCTATATTTCTACATAAACTTAGGGATCTTGTGTCGAATCTTGAAGAAGATGAGGCTTTATGAGAAAGTGTGGCAAAACTAGCAGCATATACCATTTTCTACATAAAATGCTGACTATACAAGAAGATCAGATTAGGTTTCTTATTTTCCCTCTTGGCTGTTATAAGCTCCTAATGAATATAGTGTATGTAACAACGTGAATCTAGACACATTGAATTATGCTCCAAAAGTGGATGTAGATTAAAATAGGAATAGATGCTAAAACCTGTATTCTCATTTCCAAGAAAATGTAGAAATATTCAATTATTAATATTTCATTTGTGTATTTTTAGAAGAATAATATCCCCATTGGTCCACCTGAAAAGAAAAGAAGTTGTTTTTAAGAGATGATAATCCCAAACAAACACCTGCACCAAAAAGTAATGGCTTTGAAATGTTATCCGTTCTTTCCACTAAGAAACAAGGGGAAGAATCAGTTCAAGCCGTTAGTGTAAATGGCCCAAAGGAATATGAAGAAACTCAAATGACTACAAGTGAAGTAGAGGATTTGATCAAAATGAAGATGGTAGGAAAATTAAAGAATGATGCAAAGGTTTATCCGTTCTTTCCACTAAGAAACAAGGGGAAGAATCAGTTCAAGCCGTTAGTGTAAATGCCCCAAAGGAATATGAAGAAACTCAAATGACTACAAGTGAAGTAGAGGATTTGATCAAAATGAAGATGGTAGGAAAATTAAATAATGATGCAAAGGTAATGCATTCTCTTTCTCAATTTTTTTTTTAATACCACCTTATTTTCTAGAATTTGTGTCAATCTATGGCAGATACAATTAGAACAAGCATGAGGTTTTGATGCTTAATAGGGTAGAATGGAACAAATGATGGATTAAATCAGGAAGCTCCGAGCTTGTGGCCAGAAATTTCTTCAAAAGGAGGCTGGATATATTCTTCAGAAAGAGCAGCTCACGGGTCAGATAGAAGAGCAGAGAAAAAAATAATAGGAAATTGGTAAGTCCGATTTTGCTTTTCATCCTGTGCTTGTTTTACAGTTTTCTTTGTTTGGAAGATTTGCTGAAAATATTGTTCAGGCCTTATTGAATTTTCTTATATAGTACATATATGCTAGTAGAAGAGGAAATGCTATGCATAGAATGATAGAATTAATATTTCTAAATTTCTCTGGTGTAGCATTTTTTCCTAGTAATCATAGAAATGAGTTATGTCTTTTGTTAGCAATTGGTGGCTGATACTTTAGCATCGTGGTGAGAACCTCTCTTGAAGGTACCATGTAAGTAGTAAGTTGGAATTACGATCTCATTAGTTTCATTGCATTCTCCAGTTTCTGCAATGAAGCTTGAGAAAGAAAAGCTGGGTGATGAAGTCACACAACAAAAACTAAGATGATCTACTCTTGAAGCAGAGATTTCAAAAGTCAATATACAAAAAAGGTAATTTAATTTGTTGTTGTTGTTCTTTACTCTTAAAATCACAAGCAGTGTTCCGTTCAGTTGTTTGTTTCTCTCGTTCATTGATTGATTACCAGGTTATGTTAAGTGTTTAACCGGGATATAATTGTATCTAGGAACTTTTGATTGTACATGACAAGGATTCGGAGGCATTGCGTATTGATGGAGAAGAAAAATCAAATCTTGCTAACGAGATAGACAAACTTAAGAGTGAATTGTCAACTTTAAATGATCAAGTTTGCAAACTATTTTATATTACTTTTGTTTTTTCTGTGCTTACGACATTACACATTATGAGAAGTTCATTAGTCATCATTTTAACTTTCCCTTTGGACAATTATGCTGACTTGTTTTTTCATTTTTTTCCAGATCAAATCCTTACATGATATCAATAAACGATTGACAGAGTATAACGCGAGTCTTCAAGTGTACAATAGCAAGTTGCAGACTGATGTTGTTGTTGCTATAGAAGAGAATATGAAGACAAAACAAGAAAAATATGCTATTGTAGAAACTCTTAGTGCTATACGAGGCAGTGCTGCTGCTTTGCAGACACAGCTAGATAGTGCTAAGGCAAGTGCATCATGGGTCTGATAATTTCTGCTATGTAGGCTATGATATTTATAGCTTTATTGTGAAATTATTTCACCCTTCTATGTACCAAAGCATATTGTAATGCTTGAAGTCAATTCAAACTAAGCTCAATGCATATGCAATGATAGCAATTCCTTTTGTTCCCTTGCCTAGATGACTTGTAAGAATGTCGATTAACACTCTGTTTATACTGGCAAGAATCTTTGCTCGAAGGAATGAAACAGAGGAATACCTTGAATGAAGAGATAAAGAGGGTGCATGGATAACTTCAGCATGTTATAGAAGACAGGGATCGATGCATAAACCAAATCCTAGCTCTTACAAAAGAGAATGTAAGGTTTAAAGAATTCACAGGAAAATCAGCATGTGAACTTCAGATACTTACTATAAAAGCAACTACACTTGAGGTAATTTAAATAGAAGATTACTTTTCAGTCAAAACCATTAAGTGATATCCTTATACCTTTAATTGAGCTCTTGCCGAATCTGGTGAATACTATTGTAATATATGTAGATACTAGAAAGTGATGTAGTCACTTATTTGTTATCTCTATATATCTTGAGATATTAAATTCTGGAGTATTATTGGCTGGGGAAATGTTTGTAGGAAATCTACATGTCTCAAGCAGAACAAATCAAATCTTTGAGTCAGCAACTTGATGTGGAAAATCAGAAATTGAAGGTTGGGGCTAAATGTTTTTGCCTAAAAGAAATTCAGTTGGATTTCTTTTTTGTTTCTTTGTCATCTAAAGAAATATTTTTCTGTGTCCTATAAGGGTACTTTTATTTTATCTTTTCCATGTGGTATGGAAAATATCTGTCATTACCATGTTTACAATTTTTTAAAGCTTTATATGACATCTGGAAATTACAGGACATGACGTCGTCCTACCATACATGAAATTACAGGAAATAAAGCTTTATTTTATCTTTTCCTCCCAAGCACCCTCCAGGACATCCTTCACAGAGACGAAGTCATATAAATCTTTATATGACATCCTTCGCAGAGACGACGTCATTCTACAAATTACAGAGGTGTGTGTAGTTTATTTATGTAAATATTATGGGATAGATTTATCTTTTCTGTTATGTTTTGTAAGTCTTGGCAGTTCTCATTATTTTAAGAGTCCTCTTTACTTTGGAACAAAACAAAACTTGATATTATACAGGCTTAGAAATAAACGAATGGGTTTATTAATCAATGTGATATATAAGCCTGGTTCTAATACTAGTTCAATTTCAATATTTGTATTTGATCCAGAGGAAATTGAACTAATGTCAATTGCATGATCATCCAATGGGTAGAATTTGTCGGAATCTGAATAGGCCAGGAATTGAACCTAGGGCCTGTCCTCGGCTGGTGGGTTGCTTTACCACTGAGCTCTCTATCTTATCCATGAAGGGCGTCCTTAATGGTTTGCGTTTCTATAGAATTGTTCATTTCCATATGCGACATCTTTTTTTGATTCAAAATAAACCAACCTTTTGCCGATGTGATCCACAAGTGAGCCTTGTTTATGAGATTTGGATGAAGTGTTTGCACCCATAGGACTATTGTAATGGAATGGTTTTTGTCTTTATGAAGGCTTACAAGCTTTTTGACCTATTTGCATAGTTCAAGGAAGTGTCAGATAATTCACTGGAGGCAAGGCCACAAGCACCAATGTCAGCCACCAGATACTGTCAATTCAAGTGTCTTGGTTTCATATATCTCTTCTGATTGTAGTGAAGGTGATTCGACAATTTTTTCAGAGATGCGAGAAACAAGACCTTTTATTTCAGATTTAAAGAGCCAAAAACATGTGGTTCCATCTATCAAAGGTTGAATTTCTATAGTTCCAAAATTCCTGAAATATATGCTTTAGAAACAACTGACATGTTGGTAATGGGTCTTGAAATAAAAAAAGAAGTTTCAGGTCCTCACATTTTTTATGGGATTGAATCCACCCAAAACAATGTTTTTAGGAGTCACATGGAACTGGAAGCTCCCAACTCAAGTATCCATTTATCCAGCAAAATTTCTATACACAATGTTCCCACAAAGACCACTCACATTAATGATATTTCTGACTATGAAAGTACCTTGTCTTATGTTCCCAAAACATTTACTATACCTTTACTAGATAATGTAAATTATTATACACATAGCCCCATTGGAGTACATAGTGTTTGCACTGAAAGTCCTGTAAATCATGTAACCTCCAAAAACTTGGTAAATTTTATCCCCTGCTCTCTTGATACTACCAGGAATATCTGTAATAGTCTTCAAAATGATTTTCCTACCTCTAACAGTTTTTCAAGAAATTTGACAGAGCATCTAATTTCTGAACATGAACTCAATTACTCTTCAAGTTTCCTATAGGCAATTTCTAGTACAATAAGTCAGATGTTTGATTTCTCCAAATCTATTATCCCTAAGAAAAGTATGAATTCAAAGATCCTTGTCACTGATGTCTCCCCTGGTGAGAATCTGTTTGAGCAGTCTAAAAGCACCAAGAGCCATATCTCATATGGTTCTAGTCCTAAAACTTCTATGTTGGATTCTCTAAGTGATATTTCTTGTTTGGATCTTCCAAGTTCCATAAGTTTTGTTGCTAGAAATGTCTCTAGTTCTGGAATTTTTGGGACTATTTATCCCTTTCTAAAGAATTCAAACTCCCTTAACTCAAGATCAACCATCAAATTTAAAAGCCATGAGGCAAATGAATCTAATGCTACAATTTTGGCATCTAAAATTCAGGGCCCAAATATTTCTTTTTCCAACAGCAAAGGGAAGAGAACTTCTGAAACTGATAGTCTACATTTCTCTCCACACAGAGAACAGGTTTTTGTTTTCTCCATTTTGGGAAAACGCACTAGAATCAAGGAGACTCGTCAGTTGCAATGCAGGATGAATATTGTCATCCTTCGTCAATGGTTTTTCCAGAAGTTGGGATATCACAATCTCTAGTTCTGGAATTGCTGGGCCAAGCTCTCCCTTCCTGAATTTGGTTCCCTTTAATTTAAGCTCCACCAGTTCGTTGATAATTAGTGATGCTTGTTGTAGTTCCTCACGCAATACCATCGAATTTCAAAACCATGAGCCAAATGAACATAATGCTACAATTTTGGCAGCTGAAATTTAGGGTCCAAGGGTTTCTCTGTCCAACAGTACGAGGAAGCAAACTTCTGGAACTGATCTTACACATTCTTCTCCACACAGAGAAAGGGTTTCTATCCACCCCATTTCAGGTGAACACGCTTGTAGCATAGAAGGAGAATCATCAGTTACAGTGCAACTTGAAGGTTCTCATACCACTATCAATGGTTTGAAAATATCCGAGGAAAAATCTACATAGTGTCCAAAATTTTCAAAAGGTTCAATAGGGAAATATTCAAGAAGACTAAGTGAAAGTCTAGTAAAATCAATTGAGGTAATTGAAAAATATGTCTTTAGCATTCCACTTATGATTATTCATTGAGTACCAATTAGACACACTATATTTCTAGGATTCTTATGTTTTCAACAATTCCGTGGGTCAATTGTTAGGAGTTTAGCTTGAATTGGAGTGATTTTAATCTCATCTTGACCAGTGTTATATGACGTAGTTTGCTATTATATCAGTTATTCTTTCCATATGAGTACTTTCCCAAGATTTTCAACTAGGACAATCTGGAATTTCCACCCCATGGATTGATAAATTGTGGAAACGAGTAATCTTAGCCTACACTTGTGGCACTTATAATAATGCATAACTATATTACATGTATCCTATATACTATCAGGGAATGTATGGCATCAGCTTCATAGTCTCTGTGGATGGATTTCTTACTGTGTGGTCTCCAAATGCTTTATGAGATGGAATTCATATTTTTAAACTAAATATATCATGCTATAGATTATGCAATTTGATGTTCCTACAGTCATGTTGATTATATCCCAATCATAAACTTTCTTATTTTATTGTTAAAATAGAGCTTATCTTATCAATCTATACATTGTTCAGTCAAAAAATTCATAGCCAACATTTTTTATCAGTGTTACATGGGGACGTGTTCCCTAGGGTCAGACATTATACCTATAAACAATAATACTTTGTTATTGAATTGAGCATGTTCAAACTTGATGCAATGTATCTTGTAATAATATAATTAATCCATTTCCATATGCATTTTCCAATATAATCCCTTTTCAGGTTAGTGCTTATTCTTCCTTTGCAAGAATGGCGGTGGGAGTAGGGAAAGTAGGGCAAGGTTTAGAGCATCAACAAAGAAGAATGGACCCTACAACAAATGAACCTTTATTCACCAACTGTACTAGAGATTTTCTTGGAACTCTTGATTATATTTTCTATATAGGTAAATCTAGTGGATATTTTAATTACATTTGGTTTCATAGATGTATTTTGATGGTAACTTCAAGTGCATGGCCGTGTTGAAGAGAGTCATTGGATGTGCCAAGGGTTATTTTATAAAGCATTGCATTTTGGTTCTAAAAGTTGTGGGAAATGCTTAGATTTTATTTTATAAACTGAATGATGTTTGTTATATTCATTTCTTCACATGTGGAAGCTAGAGATTGGCACTGGTGGGCAGTTTTCACATGGTATTAAGTTGAGCAAAGTGATAGTGTGGTGTAGTGTATTGTACAACAAGAGAAACAAAAGGAAAATCCACTTTTTCTAGAGAGGCTTGGACAAACCAAGACACCTACCCAGCTTGACTTTGATTTTTTGGTGGACCTACAAAGTTTTTGTTAAAATTCCACTTATCCAAGCTATCAAGGATGTTCCTATCTACAAAAGGGTTAGAGGATATAGTCTCAAGAGATTCATGGGAATACCTCAAAGACTTCATGGTGTTATAGAGAAAGTATTTACTCATTGGGTATCCCTTGATTCTAGGTAGACCTTGGTTAGCAACAATTGTTGCTTACATTGCTTGCAGTTATAGAGGCATGACTATTACACATGGGCAATCCCTTCAAGGTTGACTATGTACCTAAATTGCCAAGAAACTTGGGTACGAGAGACCTTAGACGTAATGTTCTGATTCCTGTGAATATCATGTTCCTCACCCAGTTGTAACCTCGTTGAACGCCTAGAGACCTTAGCAGATTCTGACTTGCTCTACCCTGTTAAGACTTTAGACAAGTACTAAAGGATTGGGTGATCTGGTGTTACATGAAATTTCATAACTATTTACGACAACATGGCATATTTGGAGAGTCCATTTGTAACTGGTTTCTTAGTTTACATCATCTGGTGATAAGATTTGTTCAATGCAAATGTTTGAGGGAGATGTTATATTGCAAGACATCAAGATATCTTCCTAATGCACTTGTGACAGTTTTACAACTGCTTAATCTCACAGAAGCTTGAGTTCATCCTTTTAATGATATTTCACAGCTTTATTGTTGGTGGGGTGCATTATTGCTATAATTGGTGCTATATGTTGTTATTTTTACAAAATGGTTATTAATTTAGGGTTCTTGTACTTTATGATATATTTGTAGTTAGAGGACCTTGGGATGAGATGTGATAATGACTATATAATTCATAGAGCTAAGAGTGGGAATTATTAGCTTTCTATTGGGTCTAGATTGTAGATAAATAAATTTCAGTTGTTGAGATGTAAGAACGTTCTCTCAAAGTCCTTGGTTTGTCAAGTTTTGAAAGACAATCTAGGGATGGCCACATCATGGGATGTGATGACAAGTAATCAAAGTACTGAAATATGGAAATTATCAAGGTGTTTAGAAACTAGATATAGCATCTACATTTCAAAATTGTAATGTTTTGTAGTTTATTTATGCAACACATTTTTTTAACATTGATGCTTGTTTGACCAACCTTTTTGTAGGTTGAAGTTGACTTATTGCTTTCAGCACATTCACATGCACGTAAATGGTTTGAAACAAAGAAAAAACAAGCAAGGAAACAGGAGAAGAAAATAGTTGCACATACACAGAATTTTAAAGCTACAAAGAAAAAGACTCAATAGAAGCTGCCACATGTATGAATTAACATTGTTTATAGTACCACAAATAATCTAGTTTTCCATGTCATCCTCTACCTTGTTCTAATTTTATTGAATGGAACAAAATTATCTTTGGAGTAACCTTATTGAGATTTCAACATAGTGTCCACTGCTTTAGTAATGGGAAGTTATTACTTATTCGTAGCAGTTCAACACAATGACTAAGAGCTGCAAAGGAATCACAAATAAAGTGGCATATTTCTTATTGCAACCAATAACAATCATATTCACTCTCCATTAACAGTCAGATTCATACTTTTAAGTTGAATTCATATTATTATCATTAATAGATTCACTCTGCTTATAGGGTTCAGTCTCCAGGTCTTAGCTTAGAACACTAATTTACGTTCTACATCTTACTTTATATAGTAGTTGCTTTTGTTCTCTAACTTTGGCTTGGCACTATTGTACTCAGTAGTCCCATTGACCTACTTTTGTGGTCATTTGTTGGACATTAATAAAATTATTTTATCTTATCTTAATCTATACCAAAATAATTTATAGCATGAAAAACACATTTATCATTCTTGAAGCGGAGAACAAATAAGATTTTGGAGTCTGCCATTTCCAAACTTCAAGCCTTTGAGATTGATATGTTACATGTATGCACATGAGGTTGTCAAAACCCTCATACATCATAGAGTCAAATAACTAAGCTATGTGTTTGTTTATATGAAATTAATAAGTCTAGGTATCTGGAATTGAGAAGAGTTCAGGTGAATTGAGTATATACTTTGATTTCTGCAGCCAGTTGATCATGTTTGGTAGTTCAAAGAACAGTAATTTCTACTACGTGTTTTTTTTAAGAATTTTGAAGAATGCAAGGAAACCATTTAATTTTTTGTGCCATACCAAATGCTTAAGGCCATGTTTGGATGTGGATGGAGTTAATTTGATGACATTATTATACATCTTCAGATGTTATCGAAGAAACCATAGTAATCGGTTTACTAGGTCGATTGCTAAAAATGAACAAAATCAAGTAAAAACATATTACATACTAAACCAACAAGGACTGTTGTTGCATAAAAACAGGTTGTACATACCAAACATAATAGAAATTAACTTACAGTCATGGATGAGCTACATAAAATATCGTATTCAAGACATCCTGGATACCAAAAGATGATCACTATGATCAGGAAGGATTTCGTTTGGCCAAATTTGAAGAAGGAAGTGGTGAAATACTTAGCTTGTTGTATTGAATGTCAGCAAGTTAAGGTAAAACATCAACATCTTGCAAGACTGTTGCAGCCACTACCCATTCTAGAATGGAAGTGGGAGATAATTAGTATGGATTTTATAGCAGGCCTACCAAAGAATTTTTGATAGCATGATTCAATCATGGTCATAGTCGACAAATTAGGTAAGGTTGTTCATCTTATCCCGGTTAAATATACCTATAAAGATGTTAGCATTGCATATATTTTCATGAAAGAGGTATTCAGGCTACATGGTGTACCAAAAGTGATAGTCTCATATAGATATGCAAAATTTACAGGTAACTTTTGGAAAGCCTTGTTTAAAGGTTTGGGAACACAGTTAAATTTCAGTATTTCCTATCATCCACAGATGGATGGGAAGACTGAAAGAGTAAATCAAGTCTTAGAGGACATGCTAAGAATGTATGTCATGGACTAACCAGGTAAGTGGGAAGACTACCTACACTTAGTAGAATTTATATATAATAATAATTTCCAAGTTTCTGTAGGTATGAGGCTGTTTGAAATATTATATGGGCATAAGTGTAATACTCCAATCTCATGGAGAATTTTGGTGGATAGATTAATGTTAGGACCTTATTTATTAAAATATATGGAACTAACCGTGAAACAGGTACAACAAAATTAAAGGTTGTCCAAGACGGACAGAAAAGTTATGATGATTTAAACATAACTCCTAGAGAGTTCCAGGTGGGTGATCATGTATATATAAAGGTAAATCCCAAGAAAAGTTACTTGATATAGGGATAGTATTCAAAATTGGCACCAAGGTATTGCTGGTCATTTGAAATTTTATCTAAAGTAGAGTTGGTCGCATACCAGTTAGAGTTGACATATTTTTCTCTTGTGGTTCAGTGAACAGGCTCGGGGGTTCTGGAGAAAGTAGCTTGGATGCTCTGGGAGTTGGTTGGAAGGAATGACTTCTCCACTTTTTTTTTCCCAGCGTTGGTGCCATGTTTATACTTTATATTTTTAATGTTGTAGAATATGGTTAAATCCTAGATTTGAAGTAGGTTAATGAAAATTCTAATTGTTTTCAATTAGCTTACTGTTGTTATACTTGTATCATGTACCTAATGGAATGAAATCATCTATTTCTAATCTGCACAGTATAATCCTATATTCGACTGTCTATTTCATATTTGCATTGTTTTCCTAAATATTTCCTTAATATCCATTTACGAAATTAAGTGTCTACTGAATCTATGATTTCAGTTTAGAATAGATGGAGTTATTTACGATCAAGGTAAATAGGGATATCATTCACTAGTTATTATAACAAAATTACAGTCAGAGCATAGGAACAATCAAGATCGAATATTACAGTCAATTATTTCTCGGTGTAAAACTTAGTCTGAGATTCTATAAGTTGTATGACTCTGCTATTAGTTTGTAAGTCACAACTTTCTACAGATTTATAATTTGTTAAAATAAACCTAGTCTCATAAACCCTTGTACAAGTCAATACTGTTTAGATTGTGTCATGTCCCTCCCTTGAAGGGACCTTGAAAGTGTTAACCTTGTCAAGTGTCTAGGGGTTAAACATTGAATTAATTAATGATGCCTAGGAATTTTGATTATTTAAAACTATGGAGGCATGTAATTTCTAAAATCATGTTATTTGTAATTAGTTAATTATTATGAAAAAAAATTAATGGTGGAAATGAGTTGTCAAGGAAAGAGGGTGCATTAGGAAACTTGCCTATGATGGAAAAATGGAAACAATGCAAAAGAAGGAAAAAGAAACATGTCATAGAAAATATAGAAACTATCCAAATTAGTTTCTAATTTGGTGCAAGGATGAAAAACAAGGAAAGATTACCTTATGCACAAACTTGCTAATTACTCAAGGAGGGAGCAGTTTCTATTTTGGACTAAAGGATACAAACATGGAAACATTTACTAAGATTCATACTTTCTATTTTTTTCAAGGGGTTCGAATTTCCACTTTGGGTTAAGTTATACAAACAAGGAAACATCATTTGCAAACCAAAATTGCCAATCCCGTCATGGAGGGCCACTCATTGCTTAGGAACCGGATTGGCAAGTGGGTTACTTGTTCAACAGGTGAAGGACTTGATCAAAAAGTCACCCAAGGTATAATTAAGTTAATTTACAACTCCATTATTCATTTCAGTTGTTATGTGTGATGAGCTATGCTTATGTGAGCATTACTTCTGAGTGTTGTGCCTCAAACTACAGGGAGATGAGCCCCAGCCTTTCATTCCCCTCTCCTTCCATCCTCTTCTCTTCCATTGCAGGTATGGAGTGCTAGATTGCAGGAATTAAAGGATTATCATATTTATTTTCAGCCTCCATCACATTTAGTTCAAGCTCCAGTGAAGCCCATGCTTCACCTATGCTCACAGTCCCTTGCTGGTCATGTTTCGGGCCTCCTGCCCCTTATTTTTGGAGTCTCCTTGTAATGGTAATTACATTACATGATTTATATTTATGTAGTATCATGATTCTCTGTAATTTAAATTTACCAGGTCGAAACATCTCTGTACATAAATAATTTTTTCTTCAGTTTCGCTAGAAAGGCTTATTTTATCACTGTATGGGGGAAAATTAATGAATATGAGTGCTCTCAGAAATAGGCAAGGTTATGGAAGTGTTTGAAGAGATTTTATATGTTATTTAACTCTTTTACAATTCATATCTATTACAGAAATAAATTTGACATTATTTAACTACTCAATTTTAGACCCTAGCTAGATTACTATCTTTTAATGACTAGTTTTGCCAAAACTGATGTAAAATGAGTTATGTTAACTCAAACTGAGCCTTGTAAGTTCTAGTGGGTCATTTATAGGCCCAAATTACCATACCTATATCCAGAACCCTTTTTAGTTGGTTCCGTACCACCTTTTTGGATCCTCCTATGCGTAGGGTTTCCCTTGGCCAAAACTGCCGAAAAAATCCAAATTCATCCAAACCTACTCAGAGCTTTCCAAAAATTATGAGAAATTTCCAAACCCTTTTGTTATGTTATTTTAATTCTGTAACAACTCTCTTCAAGTTTCCAGAAGCCCCTGGTTGAAACGAACCGAACTACTCTTCCTAGTTTCATGGTTTTACTGCCTAGAAGCGTGGTAGTAGGTTTCCATGGAGCGGATCTAAACCCTAAATGGAATTAGATATAAATTTGTTAGGGAAGAGAAAATTATATGTCTGAATTTATTTGGTTTCTTACCACTCCTTTTTCCTGCAAAATTTCCCAGAAGAAACCCCTGATTTTCCCAGTCCGAAAAGGCTTTGTGTGAATTAATTCAATTTCAGAATTTTTAATTTTAAAATTGCAGCAAGTTTGTATTCTGATCTGTACATCAGATCATGGATATCATAGTGGTATCAGAGAACTTTCCTCCACTCTTGTAGAGAGAAGGCTCTCTATCGACTAATTTTGCAGATGACCAATTCAAGTTGCAACCATGAGGATTGTACCAATAGTTGAAGATGGTGACTTTGATCAATTTGTTGAAGAAGAAGAGGCGATATATGTTAATGATGGATTTCAAATGTCAAGAGACCAGGATGGTTACTTTTGTGAAAATGAGGACTATGAAGACAAAATGGTTGAACCACCAATGGCTGATCCTAAGAAGGATCTATCAAATATCATAGATGCAATTGAAAACTTGCCCCACCACTACGAAGAGTATCTTGAATTCGGGGAAGAGATTTGTAAATCCATTACTTTCAAAGAGTATTTTTATTGCAGATTTGGGTTTGATCCTAAGAATGTAGATGATTACTCTTTCAAGAGAAGCAAATCATCCATAGAGGAACCAAGTTGTTCCACCTCTTTGAGCAATGAGGAGGAAGAAGGAACCAAAAGTGAAGAGTCATCAAATCCATCAACATGTTCAAGCATTATAAGATTCTTTGGTTTTTATTCAAGAAAATTCTCCACAATTAATGTTCATAGTACCATTCAAGAAGGAGAAACCTCAAGTTGTTTGAAAGAAGATGCTCCAGAAGATCTTGCTTGTTTCCCATTACTCCAAGAAGAGAATGAAGATGAATGCACTTCCAGTTTCCTTCTGAGTGATATTTAGACCACTGCTAAGGATGTGGGTTCATATTGTGGTGGAAAGACATATTTTGGATTAGATCCAAAAGATGAATACAAATCAGAGTTACAGTCACCTCAGGAGCCACATAAGAAAGAAGAAGATAAGGCCACACTGCTTGGGTGTGAACCAAAAAATTTGGTGGAGGAGCGGGCCACCAAAGTATATGTACAGAAATATGGGAAGATGAAGAAAATGGATGATAAAAGTTCTGATTTTTGCAGCAGCCATGTACACCTGCAACCATCTGATCTATGAGGGGAGGAAAAGACTTCACTTGCATCTGAGGACTGCAAGATGAAGGACAATTGTGAGAGAGATGAATTTACTCCTAGTCTCTATGTTGGTGAACAAAAAATCAGTGCAAAGCAAGGTGATGTTTTTAATGCTGATAAGGGATATTTTGGATCAGATCCAAAAGAAGAACAAATATCAGATCTGAAGTCATCATCTGAACTCCCTAATGAAGTGGAAGACAAGCCCCCACTAGTTGAATGTGAACTAGGAAATTTGAAGGAGAAAAATATAATGCAAAGGGATGGATACAGTTCTGAATTTTGGACTCTCTTGCAGCGTAATGAAGCTGAATGTAGCGCCCCTTTTTTTACCCCATTTGCATTAAAAATGTATATGATGTATATATTGTAATTAATTGTGGTGAGAAGTTAGAGGAAAAATCCCCACCATCGATTTAATGTTTTATGTTTCGGCGATTAAAATCGTTGCCGATGTTATATCGTGCTATCCGGCACATTATAATTTTGGCATAATGTAAATATGCATTTTAATTAAAATACCCACAACCAACTATGTCAATGCAACCATAATGAAAAGGACATGATTTTCCTAAGGATAAGGAGAGGGAAATAATTAACCTTTGGAGCCATTGGGGAAAAGCCAAGTGTCAATTGATAAACCCATTGAGTTGTCACCTATCTTTTGTCTTACTCACCCTTTATCCATTGTCTCATTCAACAACCCTTTTGTCTTATTCTTGTCTCAACTATCGAATTAAATCCTCTGATGTTAGTTGGGGCAGTTATTACATGGGCAGTGGTGTGTGGCAGGACTGTCATTCCTTTCCCACACACACACTCAACCAGGGAGTCGTTCCTCCTCAAGTGGGAAAGAGAAGAAGAGACCCCATTCTTCAATTTTTCCCATTCTCACGCAGAGACGGTTATTTTCTCCTCACGCGCAGGTTTTGGGGTTTTTCCTCACGCAGGAAAAGGGGAGTTTCCCATCACTCACGCGGTCACTCTTTCGTCATGCATGCATACCACGACTAGTTCAGTCTTCCTCTCCTAATTTTGATGTGTGCAATATCCTTCACGTTGTTGGTATGGGCAGGTGAGTTCACCTTCACGTAGGTTGCAATCCCTCCCTCACACAGCTGAGAAATCGCTGCTGGTTTCCCCATGAATTTTGAGTTGTTGTGGGTTCTTGCTAAGTCATTTTTGCCATGATAGGGCCAAGAACGACTCTGGAGTCGAATTGCTCAGTCTGAGCTATGTATTACCCAATTGTCATTTCAGTTTTGTTTTGTGGTGTTTTCTTTTAAACCCTAGACCTATGAATGGTTTTTTTGCTATGTGTGCACAGTGGATTGATCTTTGGACTGTGTAGGAGTGGAAAGGAGTTTGCTTGAAAAACCTAGTGTTTTGCAGGAGCCTCATAGACAGATCTAGAGGTTTGGATCTGTTCTTCACACCCCCTGAATAGCACTAGAAGGGAAGTCATGGCCTGAGGGACTGTGCAGCAGAGAAGGGAATGACTCCTTATGTTGGGTGTGTGTGGATGTCTTAGAAGTCAAGCTAGTTCTAGTGTAGGCATCTTTAGCTCTTCAGTGAGTCCACTAGCTTAGTAGACAGTGCTTCCATCTCCTGATAACTTGATAAACCCAACTTATTGGCTTGGTTATTTGTTGTTGTATACTCTTGGTATGATAAACCCAACCGTGTTCGCTTGACTGAGTCTTGACATATCTTTGGTTATGTGTCAGCCTGCTTAGTTTCCTTATTCCTTGTGGGAATCATTCCCAGCTCGGGGGTGGCAGTGTTGTTGAGAGATTAAGGAGCACACTGGCCTATGGTTGGGTGGAACGTTGGAGCGACATGGCTGGTTGCGGGTTCTTCTTCTTCATAAGATAAGTATTCTTGTGTTTAAATCCCTACAATTACATTTGATAATGAATTACAATGAACATGTTGAATGCTTGAATGTATGGTTTTGCTTCCGCTATATGGTATTAATGTATGCATGTTTTAGTTTAAATCATTTCAATTTTTATTATGTGTATGTTCATGGGGCTACTTTCCCAGGTAGATAGCATTATGGTAGCGTCGGGGACGTTACACTGAAATACCAAGGCATGAGATGATTTCTGATTTTTGTATAGATCACATGTCATTCCAACATTCAGAGATACCCTCCACTTCACATCATGGAAGTGAGTGTGCAGAAAATTCAAAGGTTGGCCTATATGTTGAGGATGAGTTTTATGCGGTGGATTCATGCCACAAGAAAAATGGTCATATATGTCAGCTATTAGAAGAAGAAAACTTGGTGGAGGATATTCTTGGTGGGACATATCATTTGAGTGGATCACTAAAGGAGGACAAAAAGAAGCTTAAGGCAGCCATGGAAAACTTTTTTAACATCAATGCCTTGGTGGCAAGATTTTGTTGGAAAGCTTTTGGTGAAGAGATGGAAGGAGAAGCCTTTTCGGAGGAGTGCATAGCATTGGAAGAAGGCATGGCCAAGATAAAGGAGAGATATATGAACTTAATATCTGATAGAGAACATCTCCTCATGGTGGTTGAAATGTGCCATTGTGCATTCGAGAGGGAAACAGAAGAGTCTGAAAGAATCGATACTAAATGGGAGGCTACATATGATTTCTTGAAAAGAAGCCAAGAATCTCTTCAAGATTCAAGGTTGCAGATTGATTAACTTGAAAGGGAGTTGAATGTACAACACCCCCCATCTTGCATGGAAAATAATCATGTACACATGGTAGTAACTACTTTGGATGTGTTGAAGGAACCTCATGTGGAGGAAAACCATGAAGAAGGGGCATATTTGCAGATGCTTGCGAAAAGATATGAGGAAGAAAATCTTGGCCAAGCACTCATTGATATTGAAAGGAAGGATGAAGTATTCTTATCTATGGGAAATATGGCCGAGGACATTCCAATTGAATCAACAAGAAAAGATGATTATGATCCGGATCTTGGGGGCTGAGACCTGAAAGGATTGGATGTCAAGAGAGGAGGGGATTAAAGCTACAAAATTGTTAACATTTGAAGCATAGAGTAACATACATAGATTAAATAGCCCACATGGAGGGGTGAGGCTCAAAGAGAGTTCTTTGAGCCTCACCTCTCAAACCATACTAAGAAAGACACTCAGAACCAGAAACCCAATAACACAATAGAATAAGAGAAGTGGAGGATGTAAAAAATCCTTGAATCCTTGAATGCTTTATTGAGAAGGCATAGAGCCTTTTTATAACATTATTACAATGTGCCTTGGGGCAATACCATGGGTCAAAACCATGGGTT
>LPNX010848967.1:62235-85323 GCA_001517045.1 Pseudotsuga menziesii
ACCCATTTGAGATATTGAAGATACATTTCCATCTATATCACATACTTTCTCTGTGGTGGACCAAGGAGTGAGAAAATGGTTTCCGAAGCTCAAGGGACGCGCACACACTGATTTTCTAAACACATGTTGCTTCAATCGATGATATCTCTCAAACCAGAGATCCAAATGAAAAACCACGAAATACCCATTTTAGCTGAAAAAAATTTCTTTCCAATGAGCTATCGTAAAGACTCCAATATGTTCTATAGAGAACATGGTACTGGTTTGAAGTTGTTGTGTGTGAGGTCGCACTGTGTACAAACATAGGTTGCTTCAAACAAACATATCTCACAAACCAGGAAGGTAAATGAAAAACCAAAAAATACCCATTTTAGATGACGAAAATATATTTTCAATGAGCTATGGAAGAGGCTCTGAAACTCTCTGTTCAAGGTGCAATATCATTTTGAAGTTTGTAGAGACACGTTGATCTTCAGTTTGTATATTGCCAAGGGTTTGTAAAGCAAAATCGGATGTTGTAGAGATCATGGTTCTTCTTCTTGAAAATTAGATATCTTGTATTGCTTGAGGACCAACTGTGATGCTTACAGTGTATGGCCTGGCAATGGACTCCGAGTGTGCCAAAAGGAGGCTAGAAATCTCTGTAGATCTTTAAACCCAAACTATGCTCAAACCCTCATTCCCATGGAAAGTGTACCTGCTCTGATACCACTGATCCGAATCTTGGGGGCTGAGACCCGAGAGACTTGGATGCCGAGAGAGGAGGGGAGTAAACCTGCAAATTGTTAACATTTGAAGCATATAATAACATACATAGAGTAAATAGCCCACATGGACGGGTGAGGCTCAAAGAGAGTTCTTTGAGCCTCACCTCTCAAACCATACTAAGAAAGACACTCAAAACCAGTAACCCAATAACACAATAGAATAAGAGAAATGGAGAATGTCAAAAATCCTTAAATCCTTGAATGCTTTATTAAGAAGGGATAGAGCCTTTTTATAACATTATTACAATGTGCCTTGGGCCAATACCATGGGTCAAAACCATGGGTTGTGAAATACCATGGATGAGAGAGGGTGACCTCTCCATTTAATGTTTTTATGATGACTGAGAGAGGGTGGCCTCTCCATTTAGTGTTTTTATGACTATATATCCGAATTTAGACCATATGCCCCTTGAAATTCGGATCAGATTATTTATTCATGGATTGGGTAGATAAATATATCAATAAAATAGAGAATCAAGGATGTACTAGAATTGCTTACATCAATAGATGGTTGTTTGGCATGCATGCTTGAAAGGAGACACCTTATGACATAACCTCATGGATGGTATATTCTGCTCTAGAAGAGGTGGTTGATTACATCCCATATGGATCAGAAAATAAAATTCATTGTTCATCCATTGATTGGGTGGATAGAGACATCTTTGGAATGAAGACCTTGGGAGGTAAATAATTTGATTTCTGCAATAATTTTTTTTTGTGACTGACATTGTCTTGACATGTGAACAACAACAAAGACTTATTTTGCAGCTATTATATACCTCCCATACATATGAACATGAGTTGCATTCTGATTCTCATGGGCTTGAGGATTTTAAGGTCAAGTAATATGAAGACCAAGCACTTTCATGGTTCCCAAGAGATTATGAGTTGCCTCTAGGAAAATGTTGTACAATTTTGGAGGAGGCACATGATCACACTATCACTAAGAAAACTAATGGAGGAAGTTGTGGATCCATTACCTTGATGGATGAGCATTGTAGGGATTTGGCTCACAATTCTTCACCCCACACTTCTATTTCAACCACATCATGTGGGGATGAAAATTGGGTGAAAGTAATTTTTCTGTTGATGCCACAAGAGGAGCATGGTACTTCCACTCTTCTAGTTGAGGGATTGATGGTCAATCCATGTGGTTTGACAAGTGAATTAGTAGTATCTGAATTATTCCCACCTGAATCATTCAGCATGAAAGTTTGTCTATCCATTGATTGGGTGGCTAGACACATGATTGAGATGTGTGCACTGGAGGGTAAACATCTTGCTTTCATCAATGGAGAGACATTGGACACATTAGAGAAATTGTATGAGAAGTGGCATGAGCATGTATGGCTGGTATATTATGCTTTCAGTATACATGGAGGGGCATGGGATAACCTCCTGTGTATTCATAACAATAGAGACGTGAGTTTGAGTGCCAGCTTCCACATGGATTTTCATACTTTAGAGAGGCTCAAGATGATTTGGCCCCATAATAAGAAGTTCCATGCTTGGTGGGAGAGTCTCAAAGATATACAATTTGGCATGGGAAATGATCAATTGTCAGTGTGGTGGTATGATTTTCACATCCTCATCTTCATCTTCTATGATGATAGAATTTTGTTGTTGTTACTGATGTTTGGAGGGGGGGAAATAATACCATGGGACCCTGGCATTCTTTGGAATGAAATATTTACAAAAGGGGCAGAAAAATTTGGATCCTTACAGAGGAGGAAGTGGGATCCAAGAATTCTATTCAGTTACCTTAACTAGTTTCACAATTTTGTTGAAAGAAGTGGTCATTGTAGAAATGGATCTAATCAGAGTGGTGCAACAAAAGCATGGATGACAAATTTTGCAGCACTCTGGAGTGCTTCTGCTTGAGGAAAAGCAGACTTGGGAGGGGAGGACTGTCATGTCCCTCCCTTGAAGGGACCTTGAAAATGTTGACCTTGTCAAGTGTCCAAGGGTTAAACATTGAATTGATTAATTGTGCCTAGGAATTTTGATTATTTAAAACTAAGGAGGCATGTAATTTCTAAATTCATGTTATTTGTAATTAGTTAATTATTATGAAAAATAATTAATGGTGGAAATGAGTTGTTAAGGAAGGAGGGTGCATTAGGAAAATTGCCTAGGATGGAAAAATGGAAACAGTGCAAAAGAAGGAAAAAGAAACATGTCATAGAAAATATAGAAACTATCCAAATTAGTTTCTAATTTGGTGCAAGGATGAAAAGCAAGGAAAGATGACCTTATGCACAAACTTGCTAATTACTCAAGGAGGGAGCAGTTTCTATTTTGGACTAAAGGATACAAACATGGAAACATTTACTAAGCTTCATACTTACTATTTTTCTCAAGGAGGTTGAATTTCCACTTTGGGTTAAGTTATACAAACAAGGAAACATCATTTGCAAACCAAAATTTCTAATCTCATCATGGAGGGCCACTCATGGCTTAGGAACCGGATTGGAAAGTGGGTTACTTGTTCAATAGGTGAAGGAATTGCTCAACAAGTCACCCAAGATCTACTTAATGGAATTTCCAACTCCATTATTCAGTTTGGTTGTTATGTGTGATGAGCTATGCTTATGTGAGAACTACTTATGAGTGTTGTGCCTCAAACTACTAGGAGATGAGCCCCGGCCTTCCATTCCCATCTCTTTCCATCCTCTTGTCTTCCATTGTAGGTATGGAGCACTATATTGTAGACATTGAAGGATTATCAGAGTTATTTGTAGCCTCCATCATGTTCAGGTCAAGCTCTAGTGAATCCCATGCTTCACCTATGCTCATAGTCCCTTGTTGGTCATGTTTCGAGCCTCATGCGCATTATTTTTGGATTCCCCTTGTAATGTTCAGTCCATTATATGATTTATTTTATGTAGTATCATAATAATCTATTGAAAAAATCTTTGTCCATAAAGAATCTTGTCTTCAGTTTCGCCAAAAAGGCTTATTTTATCACTGTATGGGGGAAAATTAATGAATATGAGTGCTATAAGAAATAAACAAGGTTGGGGAAGTGTTTGAAGAGATTTAATATGTTCAGTGAGATGATATTTACCTCTGTTACAATTCATATGTGTTACTGAAATAAATTTGACATAATTTAACTGCTCAATTTTAAACCCTAGCTAGATTACTAGCTTTTAATGACTAGTTTTGCCAAAACTGATGTAAAATGAGTTATGTTAACAAAAAATGAACCTTGTAATTTACAGTGGATCACTAACAGGCTCACATTCCCATACCTAGCTCCAAAAACCTTTTTTTTTGGAGTCGTACCACCTTTTTGGATCGTCCTCTGCACAGGGTTTCCATTGGCCAAAACTGTCAGAAAAATCCAAATTCATCTAAAACTACTCAAAAATTTCCAGAACTTCTGCAAACTATCCAAAACATTTTATTATGTTATATTAATGTTGGAACAACCCTATGCAAGTGTCTAGAATCCCTTGGTTGAAACAGACCGAACTACTCTTCCTAGTTTCATGGTTTGACTGCCCAGAAGTGTGGTCGTAGGTTTCCGTGGAGCAGATTCTGAACCCTAAATGGCATTAGATATAAATGTGTTATGGAATATTAAATTCTATGGCTGAATTTCTCTAGTTGCTTCCCACTTCCCACTCCTTTTGCTTGCAAAATTTTCCAGAAGAAACCCTGATTTGCCCAGTCCGAAAAGGATTTGTGTGAATTAATTCAATTTTGTAGGAAAAAAGGAGTGGGAAACCCCTGTAAATTTTTTATTTTTGAAATTTTACAAGTTTAGTAATTGTATTATCTTGCTTTAAAGTAAATCCGGGATTTTAAAACTATCCAAATGACTAAAATTACGATTTAAACCTTTGAAATTATGATTTCCGCGAAAATTTCTTTACCGAATTCCAGCGGGTTGGGGGCGTTTTGGTTAGCGCTTATACTGATCCCTTAGATTTTCATATGGGGTGGCCTCCAATAAAATTGAAGTCCAAATTCACCTTTCACTTGTAACATTGCATGCATTAAATTTAATCATGGGATTTCCTATTTATGTTTTGAAATTTGTTTCCATCCATTTAATGTCTTGTGTGAGTACAATGACAATTTTATTTTTGTTACATAGATTTTTTTTTAACTTAACATGAGGGTTGGCCTTGGTTTGTAAATTTATTGTGTGATGGCGTAGGTTTTTATGGTCCCATAGTAACCCAAAAAAAATGTTTAGAGATATTGTAGTTTTTTTTGTCGATCATCGTCGTGAGCTCCCATTTGGGATTGAGCCTGCTACAGGCCTGGTGGGGATCGGGAGGGTGACCTCAAGCTGCGTTGGCAACATCTGGGAGCTAGATACGAGGTTGCCTCAAGGGGACTCAGATCTTGGGCAGTGAGGAGTTTGTAGGCCCAATGGTGGCTGAGGAGGGAGGATCTGGGCCGCCCTCTGCCCTAATTTCAGAAGTGTTCGCACGATTAATTTCAATGCAAAGCAAGAGAGTTTCCAATGGATCCCCCCTGAAATTCATCAAGTTGATTTATGAAGTATCGGTTGTTGCTCTGTCGCTGGAGGATACCATTCGCGTTACACTCTCACTGGAAAATCGAGTGCTGATAGAGAAATTCACTAGACTATGGCCATCCCCAAAATCCATCGAGAGTTGGGTTCAGAGGAACTGGTGGCCTCTGATCTCTAAAAATGTAGGATCTTATTCAATGGGCCGAGGTTATTTCTTGTTCGACTTTGAATCTAAGTAGGATAGGGATCTAATCTTCTAAAATGGTCCTTATTTCATGGGGCCACAAGGCCTCTACCTAAACGGCTGGATGCCAGATTTCGATCTCGAGGTAGATATTCCCAAAGCCATCCCAGTTTGGGTTGGGCTATCAAACCTACCAATGCACTGCTGGAATCCAAAATCGCTTAAAGCAATTGGAAACGCCCTGGGAAGATACATTGACATGGAAATTCCCAAAGACCAATATGTTTATGTCTGGATCTGTGTGGAGGTGGATCTAGAAGCTAGCTTACCGGAGGCAATCAAGCTCACAGTCGGAAATTGGTATCACTTTCAAAATTTGGACTATGAACAACTACCATTCAAGTGCAGAGGGTGCCATGAATATGAGAATTTCTTCTGTAACTGCCCACAAAAGCAGGAGGTCCAACAAGAAAATGAGGAAGGGTGGCAAGCAGTAAAGATGAGAAAGTCAAAGACAAAAAGCGAGGAAGCGCAAAGGAAAGAGGTGAAAAAGAATGTGTCGAGGAAAATCCCTCCGGAGGGAAATGCAGAACTTCAGAAGGCCAAGGAGACTAGGTGTGGACCTCTGGTTATTGAAGCGAAATCCAACATCGAAGAGAACAAAGAACCAGAAAAATAAGTTTCCTTATTTGACCAGTATGAGAAAGACAATGCCCCATTGGCCCATTTAGATTTAGGAGAAAAGGTGGTAAAGGAAGGAGGAAATCAGGAAAAATAAGAGGAGGAATCTGAAACTGATGAAGAGGAAGAAGAGGAAGGGTAAATCAACATGATTACACCTAGAAAGAAGAAGGAAAGAGGAAGGAAATTGACCAAAGAAGTGAGGGAACAAGCCACATACAAGGACAAACTGTAAGGCTCTCAGTTAACCTTGGAAAAGTTCTTCGAAACCCCATAAATACTCATCAACAAGGGAAATTCCAGAAAGGGATTCCCTCGTCTACCAAAAATATGTAATGAAGGTCCTCTCCTGGAACTGTAGAGGTCTAGGCAGTAAATTTAAGGAGTAAGCTATGAAAGACTTGATCAAATTATCCCAACCAGAAATTTTACTGATCCATGATACCAAGATGGAGAAAGAAGCATTTCTCCAGGTAAGTGCAAACTTTTGGAAGAAAGGAGGAGGACTTGCAGTTGGTTCCAGGGGAGCCCGATCTAGAGGAATTGGAATGCTTTGCGATGTTCAAAAATTTGAATTAATTGAATCCAAGTATTGTTCTCATTGGATTCTCACTACGATGTTGCATAAAGAATCTAATATCCAGGTAATCCACTTCAATATTTATGTCCCTTCCTTATGTGATGAAAAAAAGGATTGTTGGAATCTACTAAGGGATGAAAGGAGCAACTCGCTGGAAAATGCCATTCTAGTCGATGATCTGAAAGTCATATTAAATCAAGATGAAAAAAGAGGAGGGTCGTTGGTCAGAGACCCTATAAGGGAGAAAGTTGACGAGCTTATCTAGGACTGGGATCTATTAGATGTCATCTCATCCAAAGGGAAGTACACCTGGACTAACAAGAGGCTAGGTCCTAGGCACATAGCTTCCAGACTCAATATTTTTTGGTCCAAGACTCGTTTCTTCTTCTGGGACTGAATCCTTCCTCCAAAATATTGTCATTTGGGGGCTCATATCATAAGCCTATCCTTCTAAAGATGAGGAAAGATCAGAACCTTGATCATATTCCCTTTCAATTTATCCCTTTATGGGCTTCTTGTTGGAGGAGCATGTCGATAAGTCGACTTGAACGATAGCTAACTTAGTTGATCAGCTGACTAAGTCGATCAACCGACTAAGTCAGCCAACCAACTAAACTAGAGATTAGGTCGGCCACCTAAGGTCGTGTCAGTTCACCGAACCGACAGATAGTTATTTTGTAACTGTTTTGTAATCATATATATTAGGATGTTGAGCCAGATGAGAACTCGGTTCAGTTCTCTGTGTTGTATGGACCCATTCATGTAATATAATCGGTTAATTCACCTACTTGTTCTTATCTCTTGTCTCTATTATGTATGTATGTTTTAATATGTATTATTGGTAACCTTATGTGATCTGTGAGATTACAACATTGGTTCCGTTGCCGGTAGTACATGTTTGAGATGTATTCAAACAAATGATATCAGAACAGGAGATTAAGAACTGGTGGAAATGTAAAGTTGCAAATTATTTGCAGAATTACGCATGAAGAAACAGATTAACGACTGCACAAGCAAAAGCAAGATTCTCTACAGAAACACATGAGAATTTTGTAGAATCAGTGCCCCAACTTCAGAAGAAATTCCTGGATGAAAAAGCCGGAAGGGACTAAAGACCAACAGTTGCTAGAAAAACTGATCCGAGGGGGAAGAACAAACTTGTCGGAGTGGTTTGAAAAAATCATCGACAACTTCTGCAAGGAGCAAGCAGTAGAAGATAGAACTTCGGTGGAAACCGTTAAGGAGAAATTTTACACAGACCTCACCGAGCAATTTATGTGTTCCTTACCGACCTTGCTGTTTAAATTCCTGATCGAGAAGGGAGTAGGTCATATTGTCGAACCTCGTCCATCACTTCACAGACAACCATTAAACCCTAACTGGGCGGAAAAGTAAAAGAGGTGGGAAAAATTCATTGCAGTGAGGGAGTGGGAATACTTCCTAAGCAAGTAGACCGAACTATCTGGGCTTTCTAAAAGAATTGGGTAGGATATGGGGGGGTAGCTGGTCATATGTCGAGAAAAAGTGGAGTGGATTCTAGTCGCCTAGAAGTAGATACCATTCACCAGTAATGAGAAGTCGACCAAAAGGGAAATCAAGAAGATAGTATCACACAACGGTATGTCAGACATTCAGAAAATAGAGAGGGAAGAGAGACAACAAAGGAGGGAAGAAAGAAGAGAAAGAGCTTTAGCACTACACAGAGAAAGGAGTCATAGGGCGACCGACCAGGAAAGAAATCCGCCAGATTCGGGTCATGATCGACAAGAAGAAGGCATGGAAGAAGAGGCGTCCCCTACGGAGGAAGAATTGTGGATAGAGAAGCTAGAAGCTCTCCAATTGAGAGCTCCCCATGAAGGAACAACTCTCTCTCTGTTGAATCCGTGTACCCAGATACAAACTATTGTCGAAGAGGACCTTCGATTGGGTGCTGGTGACTTTGGTATATGGAGTTGACTAGACGACTAGACATACACTGGAAGACACTTCATTATCCGTTGACCAGAAGAAGGAAATTGGGTTACCTTTCAAGCAGTACCCTCCAACCGAAGTATCCACTTACTTTTACCGACACATGAAGGAGCACCCCCCCTTCCAAATACAACTTTGGAGAACACAGAACATTCAGAATTGCGGATAGGTAACTGCAGTTGGACATTGACAGAAGAATTCAAAATCAACCAATTGCCAGTTGACGACGAAACGACAAAAACAACCGACGGAGACGAAATCTCTGTCGACGATAGCACTATAGAGACGAATAAGCCAATAACCCCACTACCCCCACCAACCCCACCCCCACCTCCACCACCACCACCTCCAGAAAGTAGCGACAGTGACTCCGACATGGGCCATGGGTCAACACACATTCCTCTATATGAGGGGGATGAGGACCCCAGACGATAGTGGTTCGTCTGTGAGTCGACTTGGGAGGCTAACCAAGTTACAGATGAAGACAGGTAGATGGCGCAGTTCGCCAGTGCCTTGAGGAAAAGGGCATTAACTTGGTATATGAAATTTTCTGAAAGACAACCTCGAGCAACCAAAGCTGAGATCAAAGCGCAATTTCTATCATTTTTCAAAACTCTAGATGCAAAACATCTGGCAGCGAAAAAACTAAAACAACATCACAGAAGCCAGGAGAAACTGTCCATGACTATGATAAGCAATGGAAAGACCTTCTTATCCAATTGGACTATGTTATAGATGAACAATTATTAATCCAGTGGTTTCTTGCAGGTTTATCTCAGAAAGTTCGCCGACACATAAGTCTGGAAATATTCAAGTCTTACGAAGATGCACTTACAAAATCTCTCCAAGTGGAAATGGATGAAAACATACCAGCATACCCCACTGATCATAGAATAGAAGAAAAACTTGAGAGTGTACAGAAGTCTTTAAAGGAATTAAACCTCAAAAATCAAGATATGCACAAAGTGCTCGATGGCTGGACATTCCAAAGACAACCGTCAATAGGAATACAACCGACATGACGTTCGATTCGTGCAGACGAAATGTTTTTGTGACATTTTCCAGGAGCATGGAGACCACTCGACAAAAGATTTCCCATTCAACATGAAGAACGACAAGGCATCTTGGTGTGCAATCTGCAAAACTAAAAATCATAATACAGCTGACTGCCATTTGAACCTGAAGAACCGCTAGAATTATCATGCAGTCTACCAAACCACTGCGGTTGCACAAAATAATGAGAAAAACAACTTACCAAATGATCAGAACAGTCAGAGATATGAAGGTTGAAGATATGAGGGTCGGTATGAAAATCGATGTGGAGGCTACGGAGGACGAGGTCGATTCCCTGGGAATCGAGACAATCGACCATGTCGACCCATCCAATGTTGTACATGTTATAAGGAGGGACATTGGTACGCAGACTATCCATATAAAGACAGAACTGACCTCAAATTTTGTACTCATTGTGGAGTAGGGGATCACTCACTAGAGGATTGCCCTATCATGTTGGAAAAAATAAATACAAAGAAAAATGTTAATGTCTTGTCATATGTGAAAAACAATGATGTAATAAACACAAAAAATTTGCATATTGTAACCCGACAAGGGACAAAAATAGGAAGTGATAACCCAAGAGTTGACAAAATAAAAGAGAAAATGTCTACCCTAATCCACTTAAAGAAAAACAAACATACAAAGAAGCAACCAATGTATTCAAAGAATTTGCACGACAGGAACAAGTTAACGACAATCGACATAACACAATAAAAGAATTAATACAACTCGTACAAAAAGACAACTTAGTATCTCAGTTCATCGACTTACTATATGAAATAAAACATAACAACTATGAAAAACAAACAAATAATATCTGTAGCTTAAATAAAAAAGATAAAAGTGATGCCGACCCACTTGTCAACCTAGAAATTGAAGGATACCATGTCCGACAAGTAGTGCTCGACTTTGGATCACAAGTAAACATCATGACTCGTGACACTTGGGAACAAATGGGCAGACCTCGACTATATGAGTCAAGTATATACTTGAAACTAGCCAACCAGGGCCTAATCGAACCTATTGGAGTCTGGAAAAATGTTGACACAACTATAAAAGGAATCTTGACCAAAGTCAACTTTGAAATCATTGACCCTAAGGAAGGATCCAGTTCCTTCCCAGCATTAGTCAGACGACAGATGAAAGCATCGATATCCCTGGACAGATAAGGAATCAAATTAAAAGGAAATGGACAAAAGGTCATTGTACCTATTCATCCATCTCAAGGAGAACCTTGGATTGAACTTCTCGATGAAGAAGTCGACATCTGACAACTCTACTAGATTCAAAACAATGCAGATTATACAGAACCTAATATCTACGGAGAACTTCATTTAGGAAACCAAGACTCAGTTGGTTATAATTCAGATGCCAAATTATATGATTGGAAGATCAAGAACTACGAAACACAAGCAAGAGGGTGTTGGACTATTCAAAAAGTGCAGAAAAATCCCACCCAACAGTGCTTCATAGTGTCCATTGTCCCAAAAATATTTGAGAAGAAAATTAACCTTACAACCTACCTATGTAAATACTACACAAATACCAAGATACAAGGAAAGAGAATCACCAGTCATGCATGTAGAACAAGTTTCCAAAAATATTGGTGACCATGGCCGACTTCAAAGCCTAGTAGAAAATTTTATAGGACAAATTGCTAGATGGTGGGATACCCATCAGACAAGACTACATACCTAGACATCAACTTCGACTTACTTTGTCGAAAGGTTTGGATGAAAGAAGTTAACCAAACAGGCTTAGATACCTATATTCACTCAAGGACAGAATCTAGAAGATCATATTAAGACATGTGAAAAAGAATGGAGAAAACTTGGATACAAGGATGAACGAGCATGGCCACACCTGTTCACATCAACCCTCACCGACTTACCAAATAAATGGTATAAAATGGAAGAAGCTAGAGGTGAAACATTATTATGGCATGAACTCAGGGAAGATTTCATTAAAGATTTCAACTTTATACCACAAAATGAAAACTTGGTTGAAACAACAAAACATATTAAAGAATTCATATAGCTGACAGAAAACAAACCCTTAAAAGATAACCAACAGACAATGAAATGCAACAATATACAAACCAGGAAAAAACCACAATCAACAAGACTACAGTTAGAAAATAAAAATACATAAGGGAAAAGCTTTAGATGGAAATCAAACCATGTCGAAATGACCAAACCTATTTGTACAGTCCTTAAAGTGGAAACAACCAACAAACATGATACCGACAGAATGACTGTAGCTGACTTCCCTACCACATTCTCACAATTTAAGGAAGGAAGTCGACCAATTAATGAAGCCAAAGCACCAGAATGGATAGATGCTAAAGTCAAAACTAGGGAATTCGACATCTCAAATGATGATCGACCAAAAATGGCCAAGATTGGTGACTACTGGAGTGAAGAGCATACCACAGAGATATTGAACTTATTAAAAGAGTTCCAAGATGTATTTTCTAGAGATTATAAAGACCTCAAAGGCTTAGTCCACGAAATGGGAGAAATGAAGATTGACACTAAACTTGATGTTCGACCTGTGAAGAAAAGGCCATATAAGCTAGCTCACAAATACAAAGAGATAGTCAAAAAGGAAATTGATAACATTCTTGCAGCAGGCATCATCTATCCTATTGACCAATCAGAATGGGCAAGTCCAATGGTTGTACAACCTAAGAAACATGATCTGACCAAACTAAGAACTTGTGTCGACTTCAGAGAACTAAATAAAGTGACACTGACAGACCCATTTCCAACTCCTTATGTAGATGAAATCTTAAATGAGGTTGCAGGACATGAATGCTACTCATTTACAGATGGATTCTCGGGTTATAACCAAGTGCCAATAGCTAAGGAAGACTAGAAAAAGACAACCTTTGTATGTGAATTTGGTTCATTTTCTTATAACGTTATGCCTTTTGGATTAAAGAATGCACCTGCAGTATTTTCTAGAATTGTTGTCAAAACATTTCAAGAATATATTTACAAGACCATGGCAGTATACTTTGATGATTGGACAATATACTCCATGTTAAAGGATCATTGCAAATGGCTCAGGCTTATGTTGGAGAGATGTTGACAAATTCAACTATCCCTGAACATCAAGAAATGCATATTTGTCACCCCTATAGGGATATTATTAGGGCACACTGTCTGTAAGGAAGGTATTAAGGTTGACTTTGCAAAAATCGAAATTATCCTCGACCTAAAACGACCAGTAAATTAAAAACAAGTTAGGGTGCTACTTGGCCACACAGGCTATTACAGAAAATTCATAAGATATTATTCATATATGACCTATCCACTTGAAGAAATATTAAGGGAAGATAAAGAGTTCAACTGGACAGAGGAGTGCCACATATCATTTGAAAAATTAAAAAGAAAACTAGTCGAAGCACCAATCCTAAGGTTTCCGAACTGGTCGATCAAATTCCATGTTCATATTGATGCATCAGGCCTAGCAATAGGAGCAATATTAACTCAACCAGGAGATGATGGAATGGATTATCCTATAGTTTACAGTAGCAGAAAATTAAACAAAGCTGAGAGAAACTATTCGACAACAGAAAGAGAAGCATTAGGAATGGTATTTGCATTACAAAAATATCGACATTATCTTCTAGCTAACCCATTTATATTCTATATAGACCATCAGACACTTAAATATCTTGTCAATAAACCACTACATCATGGAAGGATTTGTCGATGGCTACTATTATTCCAAGAATTCGAATTCGACGTTGTTGTCAGACCAAGCAAGTTAAATGTTGGTCCCGACCATCTATCCTGAATCAACACAGGAGAAGAGCCGACAGGAGTCGAAGATGACTTACCTGATGCACATCTATTTCGGATAGAAGCAGTCCCAGCAGAATTAGAAGAAATAGCCTAGTTCTTAGAAGATGGACAAGCACCAAAAGGAATGAGTACAAAGAAGAAGCAGACCTTATCTATGAAGGTTGCACCATACAGTCTTATAAATGGATTCTTATACAAAATGGGATTAGATGACATCCTCAGAAGGTTTGTACTAGAACATGAACAAGACAACATTATGCATGAAGCACATTATGGACCTGCAGGAGGACATTTCCAAGCAAACACAACTGCAAAGAAAATCCAACAGTCAGGGTCATGGTGGCCGACACTTCACAAAGATTGCAAAAATTTTGTTAGTCAATGTGACAGATGTCAATGACTAGGTCGACCTCTCCCTAGCACAAAAATGCCTTTGATATCAGTAAACCCAAGTTTGACATTTGAAATCTGGGCCATAGACTTCATAGGACCATTTCCTATACCAACGAAAAGGACAGGTGCAAGGTACATCATAACTGCAGTCGAATATGTAACTGAATGGGCAGAGGCTGAACCAGTCGACATATGTTCTAGTGAGATAGCTTCTAAGTTTATCTATGAGAATATCATCACCAGATTTGGATGTACACTAACCTTAGTTAGTGACCAGGGAACACACTTCATCAATAGAATTATCAAAACCCTAATCGACCATCGTCGGAGTACAGCATACCATCCTCAGTCGAATGGAGCAATTGAAGCATTTAATAAAACATTAACAAGAGGAATAACCAAAATATGTAATGCTGATAAGGATGACTGGGACAAGAAAATACCTGCAGTATTATGGGCATACAGAACAGCATACAGACGCTCGACCGACCAAACTCCTTTTTGACTAATCTATGGACAAGAAGTAGTAGTCGGCACTCCAAGCACAGATTCAAGAAAAAAAGGAGGAGCAAAAAGAAGAAACTGCCCGCCTCCTAATGGAACAACACATAGCCTTTTCTGAAGCCTATAAAGTGTTGCAAGATCACATGGACGAGTCTGTCATCATTGAAGAAATACTGCGAGACTGGCTTTCTTACTACGGGCAAGTCTATCAGCAAACTTGGCAGACCCAACAAGGGATCCAAGCACTTGAAAACAGGAAAACCACTAATGAAGCACTCAGAACCACAATAGAAGAACAAATAGTGCTTGAGACAGCCAAGCTGCAGAAACTTGAGAGGGAAGCATATCAGTGGGTGTACCAAGCTATCCCCAACTTGGAAAAAGTCGACATCATCTGCCCGCAGATGAAACAACTTATCAAGACTGCAAAGAAGAAGGACCAGTTTATGGGTCCCGACATGGAGAGAATAGCCGAAGTCTCCATCTCAGAGAAGATGTCAATCTTATCAAGTCTGACTACACTCACCATCGACATCCAGAAAATATTGCAAAGTTGGACAGATTTCCAACATCACCTAGCAGTGACAGGCCTAGCAATTTTCGAAGTCTGTGTACAGAAAAGTCCGACCATCAGACTTCATAGCCCATGAAGACCAAGCACATCATAATGACTACTAGGACAGGCATGAATATTTTTTGTACCTCCCCGTTTCTTCAGGACGAAGAAACGTTTTGTTCGTGGGGGAGATGTTGGAGGAGCAAGTCGATAAGTCAACTTGAACAATAGCCGACTAAGTCGATCAGCCGACTAAATCGGTCAACCGACTAAACTAGAGATTAGGTCGGCCACCTAAGGTCATGTCAGTTCACCAAACTGACAGGTAGTTATTTTGTAACTATTTTGTAATCATATATATTAGGTTGTTGAGCCAGATGAGAAATCCGTTCAGTTCTCTGTGTTGTATGGACCCATTCATGTAATATAATAAGTTAATTCACCTACTTGTTCTTATCTCTTGTCTCTGTTATGTATGTATGTATTATTGGTAACCTTATGTGATCTTTGAGATTACAACACTTCTCATAAAGAATTCTTAGGGATTGTAGCTGAAACTTGGTCAGCTCCGGTCGCTGGATTCCCCTTCTATGTTTGGGAAGAAAAAATGAGAAGAGTCATGAGGGTGCTCAATTCATGATCCAAATCTGTAGCATCCCTGGATAAGAGAAGATCCAAATCCATGCTAACTTTAGAGGCCCATTATATCTCCATGGAGACCAACCAGATTTCAAAGGAAGGTTTAAAAAAAGAAGTAACTCTTCATCAAGAGTTACACGTTTCCTATAGGCAGGAGGAAGAATTTTGGAGACAAAAATATAGATGTCTCTACCTTAAAGTCGGGGATCGAAACACTACCTTTTTTCATAACCACGCAGAGGCAAGGAAGAATTACAAAGCTGTACATGAGATTCATTCTTGCGATCAAGTTATCCAGGACTTTAACAAAATTAAAATGAAAGCTTCCCGTTACTTCAACATCGTCTACTCAGCGAATCCTGTCAACAATACAACGAATGAGCTTATGTATCTAGTCCCAAGGCTAGTCAAAAGAAAGGATAATAACAACTTGATGCAAAGGATCGCGATTGAAGAAATAAAATCTGTCGTGGAAGACATGGAAGATAATAAGGCACCATCTCCAAACGGATTCAATGCAAAATTTATTAAGGTGTGCTGGGAAATTGTGTAGAAGTATTTATTTAAAATGGTGGAAAAATCTCAACAGTGTGAAAAAATCGGTGGAAGTAGAAACTCTGCGTTTCTAGCACTTATCCTCAAAGAGAGAGATGTTATCTCTCTTGACAGATTTCAGCACATCTCACTATGTAATATTGGCTATAAGATAATCACAAAAATTATGGCTAAGAGATTAAAAAGCATCCTACCACATATCATTCCTGAGAATCAAGGGGGATTCATTAAAGGCAAGAGAATCTGGGATAATGTCATTTTGGTTCAAGAGGAAATTCTATCTAGTATGAAGAATGGTGAGAAAGATATGGTAGTGAAAATAGACTTAGCCAATGTGTTTGACATAGTTTGTCCTTCCTTTCTTTTTCAAGTAATGATAAGGTATGGATTTGAATTGAGCTCCATTCGTTGGGTCAAAGCTTGTATAAGTAAGTCTTGGATTTCTCCTCTTGTTAATGGAAGGGCGAAAACCTTCTTTCAAGACTCTCGAGGCCTTAGGCTATGAGGCAAGGCTTCCTGCTCTCTCCATTGCTCTATGCAATCAAATCTTCTGTGTTTAGCCTCCAACTAGAGCAAGCTAGGAGGGACGAAGATTTAATTAGCATCAAGATGGCTCGGGGAACTAAAGACATCAACCATGCACAATTTACAGATGCCACAATATTTCTAGGAGGCGCCAACCATCTCACAGCGAGAACATTCAAGACTGACATGGATTCCTACTGCCAAGCTTCTGGAAGCAAGCTAAATTTAAGAAAGAGATCAATTTACAACTAGAATATAAACCCCAAGGAGATGTCTAGAATCTCCTACATTTTAGGAATTGAAGGAGCAACTACCTGGGATTCCTTTAAATATCTGGGGGTTCCAATTTTCAAAAACAAACCAAAATTTTTTGAATCGAGCCCATTGATTGAAAAATTCAAAAAAATAATCCTAGCTTGGGGAGCGGTTTGGTTAAATATGGCAAGGAAACTGGTAATGATAAAGGTCATTATGAACAACTATCCCTTATATCAATGTTGAATTCTATTGGCTCCTTCCAAAACTCTCGCTACTATTGAAAGCCTGCTGAGATCCTTCTTTTGTCAAGGAGGGGAAAATGGTGGAGGAAAGAAATTTTCCCTAATTAGCTGGAAGAAAATCAAAATGTATTGGATGGAAGGAGGTCCTCATATTAGATATCTAAAGATCCAAAATTTGGTGATGGGAGCTAAAATTATTTGGAATTTGATCAAAACAAATCCTTCTTGGAGCAGTCAGGTGCTCATGCACAAATATTTTTCAGGCTCTAGGCTTCGGTGTTTGGATTCTGAACCTGTGGTCAACCAAGGTTCTCCCATATTTTCTCTCTACAAGAAGGCCCTGCCACTGGTTCAAATAATATCTCCACTAGATTCTTGGTAATGCCAAACATGTAAGCTTTTGGTAGGACTCCATCTTGGGGAGGCCCCTCCTCTCCTCACTACCAAGCTTCAAAATCTTGTTAGAAAGGCATAGATAAAACATGCTTTGGGACATTTCTCGATAGGACAACGCCCCACCCTATCGATGGATTGATTGGTTTCTTCTGTAATTCCCTATAGAAATTGAATAAGAGAAGAATCACTTCCTTGAGCAATTATCAAAGAAACCAATATTCTTTGAAAGCAAAGAAACCATCCAGCACCTATTCTTAGACTGCCCGTATGCTCGAAATGTGTGGGACCATATGATTAGCCCATGGTTTGCCATGACTGAGACACTAAGAAATATAGAACAATGTTTTGTCAGTTGGGAGCAAGCGAATAATGGAGCGTTGGACAACAAAGAAGGATTTAAAAATTGATGGTTGAATCTTCCAAAAGTCATTTTTTGGCAATATATGGGTTGAACTTAATTTAAGAACCTTCCAAGACAAGGCCCAATAGCTAAGACGCAAGATCTTATGGGAGAGATTCTAAATGTGTCTTTGCTTCCTAAAAACGAAATCAAACTTATGGCCAACGAGGTTAATTGGCTGCACTCTTTCAACTTTTCTGATTTACTAGATACATATATGGCTAAGAGGTTGTTGGAAGTTTGGGAAACAAGATTGGATCAATCTCAGTCTGAAAACTGGATGAAAGAGAGGAAAATTTTCAAACTATTCTTTGACAGAGCTTCAAAGGGGAATCCTAGCATGGCATGAGGGGGAGGGGTCATCATCTTTCCCGAAGGAAAAATTGAAACTGAATACTACTGGAATATAGGAAATGACACAAACAACATGGTTAAAGCTTATGGGCTTTGACAAGGACTTAAGCAATTGGAATCCAAGGGGGTTGATGTAGCCATTGTATTTGGAGATTCTCGATTAATAATCCAGGCTATGAATGGAGCAAGTCATTGTAGGAACTTAAGGCTTGCTAGACTTCTCAAAAGAATTTTCTCTATCTCCAATTCTCTTTTATGTTTAGAGTTCTTTCACATTCCGCGTGATCTAAACTTGAAAGCGGATCAAGCAGCTAATAAAGCGATGGTTTTAAGTAGAAATGAACTCTCTGTGAATCTTCACCTATGTTCATTCTTACCTCCTTAAGAGGCGAGGTCCTACGCATCCGCTTGACTATAATTTTGATTAGTTTGTTCGAGCAAGTTTGTTTCGGAAATTGTTGGCACAAATTACACTGGTTTCTACATAAATCAGAAATTTGTACCTCTTTCAGTGATTTCTCCACTGCTTCTATAATATAATCCAAACCGTTTTTGTAAAAAAAAAAGATCCTTATTTCAGCTTAGGATACCTTATAGAGGACATTTTGTTTTGGAGGAAGAGAGATTTTCATTTTGGATAAGGATTTTCTTTTATATATATATATAGATTATTTATTTTCAGTGTCATTCTCTTTTTTATGATAATTGTCAACACTTATTGTTCATGTCATGTTGAAAATGTTAAGTGATTTAAAAAACATCTTTAAGATTCATCTTAAATCATATTTAATGTTGTAAATATGCAATCATTAAAGAATTATACCTAAAATATTTAAATTTGTTAGATATGTTTGCTATCTTTTCTCTTACTCCATATACTCCATTAAGTATAGAGGTGATGGGATAGAATATAAAATCATTTTACATTTCCTCTATTCCAAAATTAATTGTGTTTTGTTGAGGTTGTCTTTTATATGTATGTAGAAGTTTTTTTTTTAAAGTTGAAGGTGTTTTTTTTAAGGGAGTGGTTTTTTAATAATTTATATCATTTTGACCAAAGTTTCTTGAAAACTTTCATATGTCATGTCAACAACCTAGTGTAAATCACCATGTGTAATCCATCGACCACCAATTGCAAATCAACACATCTATGTTTCAATTGATCATTATTGTAACCATAGAAGTGGAGTAAGCATGAATCTAAAGGATTATATGGAATGGATAAATTATAAGTAAGACATTGTTCTTTCATCAATTATCCAAGGCCATCAAAATGTAGATAGGTATCTAGGATCCAATATAGTCGAGTAAGGAATTGTTTAGTGGTTTAGAGAAGATATTTGAACATATGTAAATAATGAAAATGGGTATGATAGGACTACCTTGGACTCCAACCAAGATTACCAAGATATGATGATGTTATGATTGAATCCAACAGCTAACATAATCCGCCATTCAATCAATCTTGTATCATGGTACACTTTTGATTGAATGCACAAACAACCTAGAAATCCTCCTCCTTTGGCCACAAACACTTAACTCTACACCACATATGTCCATTAAAATACCAATCCAATCATGTATCGATATTTTCTCCATGGGAAAAACTCTTGATAAAGTTCCAACATGCATGGAACTTGGATTATGGTGGAACTCTATTGATGCATGAAAATATGGTCAGATTCAACTTAAATTTATTACAAAAAATGATGATTACTACAAGTGTAGCTTATTCATTCCATTATGCACTAGCTCATAGAACCATTCAAATAGTTGAACTCTTTATTTGTTGCAATCGTGTATGACCTACATGGGATCCGAGGCATGTTTTAATTGCAATTCATCATCCCACTATCACAACTATCAGGTTTAAGAAAGTTGGGGTGTCACGTGTGTCTCCAAAATAACCTCTAAAAATTCTTTAGGCTTCACTTGAGAGAAATTTTAAAACCCATATCATGCGTGGAATACATTATAACAAATATAACTAGCAACTTATGAAGCAATGGATATCTATTAAGTTTAATGGTGTGTAAATTAAGTTTAATATTGATTTAGTAGCATACCCTTGAAGTGGGGAACAAGAAATTCAAGTGAATCCAAATGGTTGCACTACTCAAATAGGAGAGGTGTTTTCCTTTAGATGGTCTAGGAATAAACAATAAGTGATCCATTCAACAAGTTCCATGATTATGATAGAATTGAGGTTAAGCAATACATCTTAAGAGACTTCATCAGTTGTTGGAACAACACAATGAAAAGCCAAAAACAATTAGACAATGAGACAAGTAGGCCACAACACATGGAAAGCAAAGAAGGAACTACCTACACACATGTTGTGATCAATGTTCATTTTGTAATGATTGGATGTCTTATAAGCTAATACAATTTTTTACAAATAATTGAATACTCCTAATATTCTTTATCAACTAATTAATTATATTTAATATATTCAACATAATTAAATAATGTACATTCATTTAACCATTTAATGAATAAGAAAGAGAGCACAACTTACTTGAGAGAAGGCAATGCCACAACAAAAAGCCACAAATCGCAAGAGTGTTTTGTTAGTTTTTCAACATTTAAGCTAGCATTATGTTAGGATCTTTTCACTGAGAGAATAACAAGCACAGCAATAACATAAGCACATCACAAGAGACAAGAGACACAAAGATTTTAGGAGGGGAAACCATAAATGGAGAAAACCCCTCAACTTCCTCTAAGATAGTATCACCACAAGATGTGATCCCAAAACAGTAAGATGACCTCCCAACACAACAGCAGCCTTCTGTCTTCTGTCAAGCCAAATATTTCCTTCTCCAAAGGTGTGCCACACTTGAGAGAGAGCAAGTGATGTAATTCACAAGTCATAAATAGAGAGACTCTCAGTCTCTATTTATATTCTTCCCTTGACTTGAAGTGCACTCAACCTAATAATTACTACTAGAGCCTACACCTTAATTAGTGTATAATAACTCAAGTGCCCCAAAACTATGGGGACTTACCTAATGACTTGATATGACTTATTTACATTATTAATCCTCCCGATCGGAACATCGGGGCATGACCACATGACTCAAATACAGAATAGAAACATCCCGGAATAAACATCGGGTTATAATACATAAGATACATAGAAGAATACATTCCGAAGTTACATATACATCAACACTCCCTCTTAACTAGGAAGGTATTCTTTCGACACAATTTTCAGCACTGGTCTTCTTCTCTGTATCACTGGATCATGTTCGTCTTCAAGTCATCTCTGTCATCAATTCTTCTTCATCTTCAAGTCATCTTCATCTTCAAGTCATCTAGATCTGGATCATCTCTCGATCTGGATCATCATAGGACATCATCACAGGATCTAGATCATCACTCGATCTTAATCTAGATCATCACTCGATCTGGATCATCATCACTGGACTGGATCTGGATCATCACTGCCAGATCTAGATCATCACTCGATCTGGATCTCTCGGAGTCATCATAACTGGATCTGGATCATAGCTCGATCTGGATCATCACTGGTCATCATCAAGTGTGTACTATCTCGTCATAGGAAGTTCTACAGAGCCAATCCTTTTTCATACTGGATGTAGGCCCACCACCTGTAGGTCTTCATCATCACTGGAGATACTGTGGAATCCTCAGGACTTATTACGTGCGTCACAAAACCTCGAAAGAGCATCCCAGGCTGTTACGAGCACACAGCTCTACCTATAGGATCTCCCAGGGCACCGAATTACATGTGACCTCACCACAAAACCTCGCAAGAGCATCCCAGGCTGTTACGAGCACACAACTCTACCTATAGGATCTCCCAGGGAAACGAATTACATGTGGTCATGGAAAAACCTTGCAAGAGCATCTCAGGACTGATTGCGGGCACACAGCCCAACCTATAGGATCTCCCAGGGCTGATTACATGCCATTCCAGATAAAAACCTCGAAAGAGCATTTGCCAGATGTCCCAGGGCACCGAATTACATGCCATAGGCAAAACCTCGAAAGACCATCTGCAAATCTCCCAAGACTGATTACATGCTCATCTGCACAACCTGACTGAGTGTTCCTGGTAACTGACCAGGTGCCTCCATTCCTATAATGGTAGTTTCCCTTACATCTGTCCTACTCGACAGAATGGCCAGCACTCATATCTGTCATGGGAGGAACTTAATCCTTTAGCCATGACCAGAATGGCTCAGCCCTTACATCTGACCTACTCGTCAGAATGGCTCAATCCCATCCAATGATGGAAGACTCTCAACCACAATGAAGAGAGATTTCTGCACTTACATCTGACATGGAAGGAACTAAATCCTTTAGCCATGAACAGAATGGCTCTGCCCTTACATCTGACCTGCTCGTCAGAATGGCACAATCCCATCCAAGGATGGAAGACTCTCAACCATAATGAAGAGAGATTTCTGCACTTACATCTGACATGGAAGGAACTAAATCCTTTAGCCATGAACAGAATGGCTCTGCCCTTACATCTGACCTGCTCGTCAGAATGGCACAATCCCATCCAAGGATGGAAGACTCTCAACCATAATGAAGAGAGATTTCTGCACTTACATCTGACATGGAAGGAACTAAATCCTTTAACCATGAACAGAATGGCACAGCCCTTACATCTGACCTACTCATCAGAATGGCTCAATCCCACCTAATGATGGAAGACTCTCAACCACACTGAAGAGAGATTTCTGCACTT
>LPNX010849000.1:3046-41743 GCA_001517045.1 Pseudotsuga menziesii
GATATAGCCCTTTAGGGAGGGGTTTCTTTTCTGCTGGAGCAAAGTTGGTTGATAACTTGCCAGATCATGATTTCAGAAAGGTATTTGGGATCCATTTATTCTTACTCATGGATTTTAGATTTATGAATATTTTTTGTATTTTGATAGATGCTTGATTATTTACACAAGCTATCTAAGTTTCTACTATTTTTCATGTTATATGACAGAGATACTGTTTGAAATTAGTAATATTTAGACATTAATGGTTGTTGCAGGGGCTCCCATGCTGCACAGGAAAAATCATTTAGTATGAGGATCCCAGCTGTTCAGGGCTCCTCTAATCCTAAAACAAGTTCATCTCATTCACTTTCGGTGTCTCCAACATTAAATATCCCTGCCTTGGTGGTGGAAGCTGCGGCATCAGGGTTGAGTTCTGATCATGGCAAGCTATTGGTCAATAAGGGTGGGTAGTCATCAACGTTTATATCTAAAAAACATATTGATTCCAAACCTAATGCAATGAGTGGAACATATATAAAATTAAATTCATGTGTAAATATCGTTGGGGAAGCTTTCCATGGAAAGAATGCCAGTTTAGTTGATCCTACTATGAAATGTAGGAGTCATGAAGGTTTTAAAAGTCTATTGAAGAATTCGTCCTATGACACACACAAGGGTTCATCTAAGCTGGGCAGTGGGCACATTGAAATAACAAGAAGTGAAAGAACATATGCAGCTTCAGTGTCATCTGGTATTGTTTGTGTTGGACTTTCTAAAGATAGCTTTTCAATCTCTGTCCCTCAAAGCAATAATTATGTAGTTTGTAGATTGATATCTATCATAAATTTGTTTGAATATCATCATTTTCAAGCAATAACAACTTCTTAAAGGGTGCTAGCTCAATGGTAGAGCGCCTGCCTATAATTAGGCAGGAGGTTGGTGGTTCGATTCCTCCGTGCCCTATCATAAATTCGTGACTACAAAAACGACTAAATTGACATATATACGACTATTAGTAGCTAATTTCTCGTATCTTGGTTGTATTTAGCTTAGTCATTAATATGTTAACATTTAGTAGTTTATTTAGTCATATATTTGGTCATTAATGGTTGCAATCAGTGACTAAATCAGCAACTAAATCAATGACTAACTCAATGACTAAATCAATGACTAAATCCATGACTAAATCAATGACTAAATCCATGACTAAATCAATGACTAAATCCATGACTAAATCAATGACTAAATCATTGGCTATCAATGACTAAATCAATGACTATCAATGACTAAAACATTGTCTATCAATGACTAAATTAATGACTAAATCAATGACTACTAAGTCAAGCTATTAATGACTAGTGAAATACGACTAACTATAAGATAGTGGAAATTTGCTACTATTAGTCACCGACTCAAAAATAGTCATTTATGGCATGATTTTAGTCATTTTTTTAGTCATTAATTTCTCATTTTCTACTAGTGCAATGTGCCCAGATTTACCCAAAGATGCTTCTTAGTGCTTTCCAAGGGCCATAACAGCACTAATTGCTGCTAATTGAAGACTGGAGTATGCCCATGATTTGAGACGAATAGGCCATGACTCACAAAACTGCCTAGATCTAATGAATGTTTCCATTGTTGAACTATTTTGCTTCAAACAAGGCCCTAGTTCAAGGTCAAACAATCAACATATTCCATGAAGCATTATCACTAGGGAATCATCATCTAGGATCTAGCACTTAGGACCAAATCATTCAATCTCCATCACATACACTCCCCGGATGAGATTGTGATGAAGGTGGTCACCCATGAAAAATGGGGCGTAACAACTCTTATTAAACTTGTCATAATTGAAAGATAGTCCAAGCTGCAAAAATCCTTGTGTGATACAGATTGAGCTTGGGGATCATGAAAAACATGCTTGTCATGATTCCATAAAAGATATTGTCCCAAAAAATGCATCATGGAGGGGTGTCCCAGAAGCTGCAGTTACAAAGATCAATTCCATGAATAGACAAGTGATGAACATCTCTGTGGTAATGCAGATTCTTGTCATAAGAAATGTGAAGTGGATGGCATTCATGAAGATATTTTCCCAAAAAATGCATCATGGAGGGGTGTCCCAGGAGCTCCAGTTACAAGGATCACTCCCATGAATCGACAAGTGATGAACATCTCTGTGGTAATGAGCATTCTTTTCATAAGAAATGTGAAGCAGATGGCATTTGTGAAATTTTCACTGAACTTGTACAACATACAAGCTCATTTCATAGCATGCCTCTGAACAAAATGGTCTGCAAAAGGATTATTGCATTGCGATTCCACCTTTTAAAAGATGTTGTGCATTACTGTAAGGTTAGATGTTAAGCTTGTGGGTATTTTTGTTAACGACCCATCAATCATTCTAGTTTACATAATACAACTCATGGGAACATGAAGAGTGTCAATTTTGCATCAGATCAGGAATTTTGATATCCATTGCCTGAAATATACTCGGGCGGAATCTTGTTGATTTTTCCTGTACAACATTGAGAGCCATTCTCTTGTTGAATGGAGACATTTGGTCAAGGACCAGGATGTGGAACTAGTCTTGCATTATGGGAACTCAACCTTGTGTTGAGTAGCCATTCTGTTGAATGGATACATCTGGTCACGGACTACGATGTGGAACCAGTCTTGCATTGGGGGAAATCAGCCTTGTGCTGAGTAGCCATTCTTCTGAATGGGAAATCTAGTCAAGGACCAGGATGTGGAACCAGTCCAACACTAGGGGAACTCAGCCTTGAGCTGAATAGCCATTCTCTTGAATGGAGACATCTGGTCAAGGGCCAAGATGTGGAACCAATCCAACACTGGGTGAACTCAGTTGAACTAAGTGGCCATTCTTTGAATAGAGGTACCTGATGAACCTGTCCAGGACTAGGGGACTCATCCAATGGCTAAGGGCCATTCTCTAGGAGAATGGAGGGGCTTGGTCAGTTACCAAGTATTTGACCTTGAAGTCAAATGATGCAGCCTAGAGCTGAGGCACCTGGTCAGTTACCAGGACATCACTGTAAGCCCTAGACAAGGTCTGGGCATGTGAGGCACTCCTTCCCTTGATCTGTGGGATTTGTAATCTTCTCCAAAGATTAGCTACCCCTGGTTAAGACACCTAGTACCCGATCTTGGTGGCACAAGGAGTTTGAGATAAAAGCATTAGTAATTCTCTCCATTTATGATGATGTACTTTAAGTGGGATTGAAGGACACCCTATGACCACTTGTTTTGACCACAGGGCACTTGGAAAAGGTTAAAAGGTAAAAGTAAAAAATACATAAGGACCTTTGGACCACCAAGGAGTCAAAGTGAAAGTACAAAAAGACCTCCAGAACCACTAAAGGTGAAAGACAAAAAGACAAAAAGAATAAAATATTATTATTTCCTTTTTGAGTTTTGGCCCACTTTCAGGTAATTCAAAGGCTATAAAAGAAGATCAACTCAATTCATTTGACACACTTGCTTATCATCATTTAGCTGCTCCTGGATATTTTCTCTGGAGGAGAGAGAAGTTCTGGTCTTTTTGGGTTATATGCCCTAGCATGGAGGATTTCTAGCCTTCATCAATAACTAACTACAGCAAAAACCTAAGCAACTAGGGCATCACTGTAGATACCCAAATCTGCTAGGGTATCTTCTTCACTTCTTCACATGCTAGGGCACTCCCATAAACCCTCATGACAACAACAACAATGTCACGGGTAGCTCTTATACATCCTAGGGTCTTCATCCAAGCTTGGTCATGCCCTAAACCTACAGATAGGTCTTGGGCAGAACTTCAGGCATCCCTATAGCTACCTTTGGGCACATTTGGGCAGCCACCCAGAATCCTAGGTAGGCTCAAGCTGAAGGCTGAGATCATGGACAACCACGGAGCAAGCTCCAGGCAGTAGACAGTTGTTTCGGGAAGCATAAAAGAGTTTGGTCAACTCTATTATGCTCACGGGAAGTCAACAAGAAAACTTGGGCAACCCTAACTTTTCATGGGCAGCTTGTAAAAGTCTTGGGTAGCTGTACAGAGGTTCGGTTTGGGTATCTCCATCTTCGGGCGGTTGTGTTTTAGGTAAAAATAGATTCTACATTGTAATTTTTTGTTGTAGCATTGATGATTTGAGCTACATTACCTTCATGTAGCTTATTTTAAGATTGATGGTTTGATATTTATCTCTTACATTGTCTCTTTCTTGCATGTGATAGGAAATGACGCTGGAATTTGAGAAAGCTAGGCTTAGGAGCTATCTCTTCACATAGATAGTTTCCTAACATTAAATGATAAATAACTAATTTGACAACACTTTCGCTAAGCAAGAATGGGCTCATTTAAGTACATGAAACCATGTTGGTGTTTAGCACGAATATCTTGACAATTTTTTATGGTTTGTTTATTGCTTTTGTTTGAGGCATTTTGTCTATTTTTGAAGTTCGTGTGTATTTTGGTTAAATATTGTGTTAAGTCCTTTGAATGCTTCTAGTTCTCATTCGATGCTTGATTTAATCATTTTTTGTAGCTTGAATCAAGATTGGTTTTAGGGTTTGAGAAAAGATTATTTTATTAACTTTTAGTTGCATGAATTAATTGTCTTCAATTTTTCGATTCTTTTACACTGATTGTAAATTTTCTTTGCAAATACTTGTTATTCAAAAAAATAAACGAGCTCTACATAGCTAAGTGAAGAAAAAAATGGTCTATGCACTAGGTTCCTATGTGTTGATTATAGGATACCTATTGTCACAAGACCAACATTCATCTAATGCAATAATCAATTGGCATAATTACAATGCATACTCATATTAGCCTCCATGACCATAATTGGCTAGTGGAGGCCAAGATCGAGCATAATGTATGATTCTATCAGTTTATCAGTTTGTCAAGATTCAGGTCCCCACATGTCCACGGGACCATTAAGGGACGAGATAACAAGTGGAGTCCCCACTTGCCCTGAATCTAGTCAGTGCAGTTGTGTTTCATTGACACCTTCCAGTTGTTACTTATGAGTCTACATGTTCTATTGACCATGATGTGATTCATGTTATTTGACTAATGTTGTTGTTCCTCTATTTTGACAATATTCTATAAATCAATGAACGATTCGACAGTTTTTACAATTTTTTATAATGAAGTTAAATATTCGCCAAGATTTTACAACATTATATAATAAAATGAAAGATTCGCCAAGATTTTACAAAATTTTATAATAAAATGAAAGATTCGCCAGGATTTTACAACATTGTATAATAAAATGAAAGATTCGCCAAATTTTTTATATATTCATATTATATTATTAATAAAATTGCCTTCATATTTTCCTATATATCGAAGAGATTCGCCCATTTTTTATACATATAAATCTAAGGGGGGTTCTTAAAATCATCCTTGGTTCAACGCTCCTGAAAACATGTAGTTTTGATAATCTGGGCAGTTATCCTTAGTATGTCCCTCTACATGACATCGAGTACAACATACTTCCTTGCGATGCTCTTTTCCTTTTTTAATATCTTGCAACTAGAGCATCAATTTTGCCAGTTGTGTCTGGATCTGATTCATACCAATTGCATTCTCACCAACTGCTGAATCTTCCATCTTCATATCAATTTCTATATCCTCGCTCGGTGTCACAATATTTTGTTGCATCAATGGTGGTATGATATGAGATAGTAACGTCACAATGAACTATTCCTTATGTTGAATATCACTCATCTCAAAGATGACTCTTTCCATTATTGTCTTAAACCTTTGATCAAAATACCAAATAGTTTCATTTGCATACTGCTTAATCTTGTTCAGTTCTATGATGTATTGCACCTCATATTTTGGTTTTCTGAACTCTTCAATCAATCCTTTTCTAACTTCATCTAATGTTTTTGATGGAGCCCCTGTAGGGACTTGTACAAATTTCATGAACCAATCTAATGCGTGACCTCAAAGGGTTGTCTCCAATTGACCTTTCTTAACCTCATCATCCGTAGTTTGTTTGACAATCCGCACTGCTTCGCACAAGAATCAGTATTGCTCAGGATCCTTAGTCCCATTTCCATGGAATAGGGGTAACTTTGCATCATCGCTCGCCATCCTGGGCCTTTTTCCTGCAGTGGTTGATCCGCTACTATTAGAGTGGTGTTGACACATCAAAAACGGTGGTGTCGAACTCGTGTTTCTTCCTGAGTGTGTCGCAATGCACGGAGATGTGGGTACGTTGTTGCAATGGGTCAGTCCTTCCTCTAACCCATACATAGCCTAGTCATCTCCTTCATCATTGTAGGGTCACTTTGTCCTGTGTGGTCTTCCTTTGCAGCCTTGCATCTCGATCACAGCAGGACTCTCTCCTGTCCTCTGCCTCTTCTCTTGTTGAACGCTTACTCCTCCTCTCGTAAGACCACTTCCTTCATTGGCTTCCCTCACAGTCCCATCATAAATTCCATCCATCTACCCTATATCATTCCATCCAACCCTTGTCTCCACGATACCCGCAGCCTCTGCACACCTGGTTTCTACTCGGCGGAGCTCATCTTCAATATGCCCTTTTCGCAGATTAGCATCTTAATATACAATTGCAAAGACAACATGAACCTACCTCTAGGTCCATTGAAAAACTCCCTTTCGGCTTCGCTATAGGAGTTAACTGTGTCGACCGTGAACTCAGTGATATATCCTTCCAATATACTGTCAAGCCAAAATTCAATAGCCCTTGATGCTTTGTTTTCTACCTCTTGCAATTGTTGGGTCAGCTCTGGGTCCCAACCAGTCGGTTCACCTCTTTGGAAATTATTCTTCTGATATGTCAAGCACACCAACCACTCTTATAGGATGATCAAAAACTCAAAGAAAAAGTACTCGTGAGGATCGTCATTCATATACTCTTCTAGCAATTGATCTATCATTAGTCCAGGGTTCTAATTCTCTTTCTCAGCAAAATCCCATATCCTTTGGTCAAACCAATATTGGATTTCTAGTCTCATCAGATGCCACAACATGTCCTCCTCCCTCTTCAAACTTCAGGTCCTGAAAACAGAACCATTTGTTGACACAAAACCAGTCAACATGGATTCACTCTCTTTCATCACCCAAACCACCACGATCTCCCTGAGCACCATCCCAAGCATATTTTACGCCATCCGAAAACACTTGCAAAGTAGATGAAGTCTCGCCCGAGATGTTTGAGGGAGAACTATCGGAACCAAGTTTTCGTAGTATGAAGGAGGACAGTGCATCGACTACTTAGTTCGATGCAACATTATTAATCATATTACTTATCCAAATTATGCATAAGTATCTAATTATGTCATCATTCAATAGATCACATTTAACATAACTGGATCGTAGCAGAAAATTAATGCGCAAACAAATCTAGCAGTATATCATCATTTAAAGCAGAAACACATCGCATCATTCACAGATCCATATCGCAGATACACATTGCATCCATAGTTAGGCCACAAAAAAAAGGAAAATAGAAAGACATTAAAAGACATAATGATTCCGCTCAACTCCTGTCATATCATATTAACTTCCATAGCAAAACATAAGTTTGAAAAACAATTCTTCAGTCACATATGCAGATCCAACAAGTGCCCAAAATCATCCATAGCTACTACCTAGACAACGACTAAGAAGCAACCAACCGAAGAGACTCAACAATTGCAACTCAACATCTATTTATAGGCTTGCGCCTTTACATTGGTGGTCCACTTAACCAACTTCGTAACTAATTCTTAAAAAATCTACAAAACAATGACCACTATCCACAAAATGTGGTCCAAATCTACAAAATGTGACCAAAATACATAAAATATTCTAAATCCGACTTGTGCACCGTTTTTTACCTTGCGCATCATCGTTGACCTTGCGCAACATCTACGATGTTGTGCAACTATCTCACCATAAAAATTCCTTCCAACAGTCATTGAACATCTACCTTGAAGCAACCTACATATTTGCACTAGTGCATCGTCCCTTTGGTGATGCTTGTTGTAGAAAAAGAAAAGGCGTCGATGACTCCTCTTGTAAATTGTCAATAAGAGTTGAGGATGCTCTATCACTATACACAAAAGGTGCCATAGAACCAAAGACGTTGAGAAAATATTACCTAGGTACGTCGGACACAAATAATGAACGAAAAGATAAAAAACACCCACAAATCCAACAAGTAGTGAATAATTTGAGATTTCCTAGAATTAATAGATGATATTGAGAGGCAAAATATGACCGAAACAAAGTGAATTTAACACCCTTTAAAGAACAAAAGGAAAATAAAATTACTAGTAAAAACAAACCAAAGACTAAAATATTGATCTCCCCAGTATGGTCACAAATTTTGTTAGTGGAAATTCTCAATCAATGCAGATAAATATTGTTTCCTTAGTCTATATGGTATAGAAATAGAACAAAACATAAACAATAATGACAAATTCCCTAGATCTAATAAGATTACTTGAATAGAATGAAACCTTACTTATTTGAGGGTTGTCCCTGCTAGCTTGAAGTTTTAGCATCAGTTGACATAGAGAAACCTGCACAAAGATCAGAACCAATAAGAAACAAGTGGAAACATACAAGATAATCAAATAGATCTATATTAATGACCAAGGAGAAAAATAATAAACATGATTACAAAATTCTTATGGGAAAGAAAACAACATGATTGTATTAATAGAATAAAAGGAAAAGTTACAACAAAAAATCCTTGGTATTGTGCTTCTTCCTACAAGCCTTTTGCCTCAGAATATCAATCCTTTGCATCTCAACTCTAGAAATATTTTAACAGTATATGGGTTCTTTCTTGATCCTCCCTCAACCATGAAGTCTAGCTTATATTTATAATCCAAAAGGGATAAAGGGAGTTGAGGATTACTTGGGGAAGGTTAAGCAATCATCCCTAAGGATTAGCAGTTTGACTTCCACCTATTCTGGGTGGTTGGGGTAAGCTTACGTGCAAGATTCCTTCTAGAAAACTCTTGATTCTTCTCTTTTTTCCTTTTAATGAGCATCGAAGCATCTTGTACATAGGAAAGCGATGTCAAGAAGAGGTGATGCTTCCCATGCAAAGACAAGAAGTGTCACTGATACTTTTTGTCCACAAGAAATCGACGTCAGCCAAGTCTTATGCCTATTATAAAAAAGAAAGGTGCGTAAGTGTCACTAAAATTAGACTTCTAGAAGGAAAAACTTCTTCTCAAGTATTTTTGCAGAAGACACTTTAAGGATTTAAGCAAGTACACATCTTCCTTTCATGGTGATGACAAGATTTTGGTGTAACACTTGATACAATCTTGTTCGTGGTTTTGAAGTGGTTGTTCATCAATTTTGCAAATCATGCAAGTGTGATTGTATGCTCTTGTTCCAAAGTATGTTTGTTAAGGGCATGGTATGGGTGTACTTTTGGGTTTGTTATGCACTTGTTTTTGTAAACGGTTTTGATAGTCCATAAATACTAACTGTAAGAGGATTGATTTTGATGTAAATCAGTTTTATGCATCATGATAATGGATTCAATGCTACATTTGGATTAGTTTTGGAGATGTAGCAAGGGAGGTCCTGGCAAACTCCGATATCGTATTGGTATTCTTATGTGCTTATTGATCTACATGTGCAAAGGTGTTTGACTTCCACTCATGATATATGCTATGTGATTTTTAATAGAGTTAAAGTATAATCACATGCATTGTTCACATGTACTAATGCCAGATATTAAAAAAAAAATCCTCATCTAGACTTTGATGTGAGAATGTTTTCTCACCAAGTTTGGATCAACCAAAGTCACCCATAGTCAAACATCACAACTACTTCATGTTCAAACATCACAAAATTTAGTAAACAATATGCAACCATGGTGAAGCATAGTAAACAAAAATAAACTAGCACAAACATGGGAAAACCATGTTGAATCAAATTCAAACATAAGAAAACATGGTTATGAACAAAAATGGTCAACCCCAAGTAAACCAAGTTTACCTAATGTTCATGATGTCAAACACGATCAACCATGGTCAAACATGTTGACCCATAATCAACATTGTCAAACTTTTTCAAGTATAATTAATAATGATCAACTAAATGTTAACAATAGTTAACCATTATTGACCATAGTTATCCATTATCAGCCATGGTTAAGTATAGTTAACCATGCTCAACAACATCAACCATACTTAAACATAAATAAATAAAAAGTCAAACATATTGAAGCAAAGTTGACAAAAATGATCATGGTCAACTATGGTCAGTATTATTCAAACATAGTCAACCATGGTTGACCTAAGTTAATCACAGTCAACCATAGTAACAAATGATCGATCATGGTCAACCATACCTAGCCAAACTCAATAATGGAGCCAAACTCAACAATGGAAAACCATAATCAAACATGATAACCCATATTCAATAATAGTAGACCATGGTTAACTTTTCTCAACTTTGGTTCCATGGTCAACAATATTGCTAGAGTCAACCATATTGAACCAAAGTCACCCATAGTCACACATCATAAGTAATCCATGGTGAAATATTTTTAGATGTAGACAACCATCTTCAACCATAGTCAACCATGGACTAACATTGTCAAACATTATCAAACATTATCAAACATCGACAACAAATGGTAAAACATTTCCAAACCATGGCCAACAATAAGCAACCATATGAAAAGATGGTTGACCATAGTATAACATGGTTATCCAAGTCAAACATATTTATCCATAGTCAACCACAAATAAACATGCCTAATCATAAACAAATATGGTCAACCTTGGTCATCCAAGTTTAACTAATGTCTACCATGTTAGACATGCTCAACCATTCTTAGCACGTGTTGAATGAAAATAAAACATTATCAAATGTTTTGAGCTATGGTCAATCATGGAAAATTAAATGGCAATTATATTTAACCATTATTAACCATGATCAACTATAGTTATCCATGGTTAACTATAGTTATCCATGGTCAACAAAATCAACCATAATCAAATATACCCAACCAAAATAAAATATATTCAAACAAAAGTCGACCAAAATAAAACATAGTCCGTCATGGTCAATATGATTTAAAGATAATCAATTGTTGTCAACCATGGTTGACCTAAGTTAATCATAGTCAACCATATCCGACCAAACTTAACCATGAATAAACATCAACGAACATGATTAGCCATATCCAACCATGGTCAATAATAGTAAACCATGGTTAACTATGCTCAACCATAGTTTTATGGTCAATAATATTATTATAGTCAACCATATTGAAGCAAAGTCACCCATTGAAAAACATCACAAGTAATCCATGGTCAATAATCACAACCATATTTAGCAAAATATAACATGTAGTAAACCATAGTTAACTATGGTTACCACAAGTTAAACATGGTCAATATTTGTTGAACATAGTCATGCATGGTTCACATAAGTTTTCCATTGATATACATAATCAACCATGTCCAAGCAAAGTCAACCATGGTTAAACATAACTAAACATGACTGTTAACCTTAATCAATAGTAATCAACCATGTTCAATTGTGATCAACCATGGTTCCATGGTTAACCATACTATCAAAGTTAACCATATTCAACTAAAATACCTATAGTCAAACATTACAAAATATAATCATACATGATCAACTATATATATATATATATATATATATATATATATATATATATATATTTAAGGGGAATCCNGCTTGAGTGCTCAAGGCATCCACACGAACAAGGGCGCACATGCAAGTTTGGGGAGATTCAAACATGAGACCTTCCATTTAAACTCATTTACAGCCTTTCTACTTTACCACTTGTTTGCATAATCAACCATATTATCATTAATAATATAAACTTACAATAATACTAATAATAAATCTTTTTTTATTTTTATTTTATAATAAAATAGTATGATTATTACTAATTTATTATTATTTAAAGTTTCCTTTGTGTTTTTTAATTTTATATATGTTTAAATATTTTTATTTAATAATGTTTATTGTTTATTTATATTTTCTTATATAATTAATTTATTTTTTATTAATAATAATATTAAAACAATGGCCTTACTGAAAATAAAGATAACAATGTTTTTTTTTATTGAAAAATCAAATACAATCAACACTATTTTGTAAATTAAAAACATATAAATATTTGATATGTCTATGAATTATCCCATACGATGTCCAAGAGATTAAAAGAAAAAAACGTGTTTAAACTTTATTTTTCATTGAAATGAAGGATTTAACCAAGAAGAAGGCTTACCTCGTATTGATCGTATTAGCTAAGCACTATCAGTATATACAATTGAGTTAGTTCTGATCACTATGATTGGCTATTCTTAACTGCATTTGGTAGTGTAACAACAAAGTCAATGGTTGAACAGGTGAGTGAATGAATTTTTAGTAATATGTGTTATCTTACAGGTTCAAAACCCAGGTAAAATTGCTCACGGTTTATTATGACAAGGTTTTAAAGATAAGTCAGAAAACAAGTTAGATATACTCTTGCGAGATTGCTGTTCCCATGGTTAATAAAAAATATATATATATATCAATAGTTTACATTATTGTGGTGCTGGGTTGAACTTATTTATGACAATTCAGAGTTTGAAGCGATAATCAACTATACCATAGGTCAAAAATTTGAAGCAACGTAAAACCTTTCAGAATTGAAGCGATAATCAACGACTATAAGTCAGAATGTGAAGCAACGTAAACCGCCATGATTGACCCGAATTGTAAGAAGCAAAGTCTCTCCTTCTCTTCTTTTCTCTCATCCACACGCTATAACAGATGCACGTTCATTTTGTTCCTAAGATTCCACACAGTATAACATATTGGATGACAGTACAACACGTCCAATTTGTCATTAGAAATCCATTGACTGAATCGATCACCATTTACAACCTTGAAAGTTGAAACCCATGTAAGAGAAAAAGCCAACAAACTATGCAAATTGGATAATGTAGGGAAGATTCTCTTGATCTTGATGTGAGAGCTTCAACTTATGTAACTTATTCGTCTTTATATGCGTTTTGAAATACAGGAGAAGTGGAAGGCGCAAACCCTGTCAATTCTGTTGTTACAAATCCATTGAATCAGTCAATCAATCAATCGTGTGGTTGTAAACAAACATGTATCTACGACCTTCAAAGCCACGTAGTACCTGCAGCTTTTTCTGCAAGTTGTTTGGAGAGTTTCCCATCTGCAACTTGGATGATGCTCCTCTTCTTCATGGGAGTTTCATCAACTTGTAAGACTTGTTCGTCTTTATATGCGTTTGTTTCTTAAATTAAAACATGGGGCCAGAAGTGTCTTTGTCATGTCTGCTTGTTTTCTTTGGTTGACCTTCAACCCAATGTACTTGTACCTCGGTGTAATGCATTGTGAAGCGTAAATATGATCATGTGTGTAGTCAATATGACTCATGAGTGATTTGAATTTTAACCAAAACATTAAAATCAAATACTAAAACAGAACTCGATGAATTTTCACAAATAAAATTGATATATAATTAGGTAACAAGTTTTTGTTTGGTATGTTTGATAAATAATTTTAAGTCATTAACAAATGAAATTGATACATAATTAGGTAAGTTTTTATTAGATATGTTTCATAAATAATTTTAAACCATACATCTAGATTAGGAATACAAATCTTTGGTTTAGGGTTTTAAAATTATGGCTTATGTAATCAAGAATTTTTTTATTAATTATAATTATGAAATTAGATTTCTATTATATTTTTTACTTTTTTTTATGTAAATGTTTGTAGCTTCTTGGTAGGAAGTTATATATTGTTTTGGGTTTGTTGATGATGGTAATTAACTTTCATTGAAACTAATTTTGGTCTATTGGACCTTAAGAAGGATTATACTTGGTTTACTTTAAAATCTTGTTAGTGTGGTCAATAAGTTTTCCAAACTCACTATAGTTTTGGAAGTTAGGAGGTTATAAAGGTTGGTATTGTAGCAAATACTATGAAACTCACATCTAATGTGGGTGTAAGCAAGGCACTCTAAGAGAAAGTTATTTTCATCCTCAACACTCATAGACTCACACACATAGCAAACCCTTTCTGCCCATGGAGTTTTAGGAATAGACCAACACCCTATTTCGCTATGGAGTTCATGAGAGTTTGTTTTAATCTTGGCTATATTAATTTTATTTCATGAGCTAGTTACTACTGAGAGATACTACTGATCTTCCAAGTTAGGATTATTGACCTCCTTATAGTATCTTAATTTTCTCTTAACCACTAAATTTTCCTCACACCAGAATTTATCTTTGAACTTAGAAGTAATAATATTTTTGTCATTGTCATTGTTCTGCAAAATGTCATTTTCATTAATGCCCCAATGGTTTAACCAAGCCATGGTATATGTACACCAACACTGCTCGAGGCGTAGTTGGTTTTGACTTGAATTTAAAGTAATTTTAGGAAATCTCTCGTTTCCCATGTTATTTATCTTATGCTTGTACATCAGGTACCTAGTCATAGCAATGCTCTTGATGGGGGAAAGGCCCACTTCTATGAGAAGAATAAGATAAGGCGTATTGTTTTTAATTTTGATGTTATAAGTTATAAACCGCTTCTGGATTTGTTCAGTCTTCCTCCAATATTCTCTAGAAATGTTGCACCCCCATACTTCACAACCATATGGCAAGAGTTTCGAAGAGGAACTTATTTTTATCCCACATGACCACATTGACTGATTTACAGTTATTTTCAAGACCAAAATAAGCTTTCCACCCACCATTAATCCTTTTTCTCAATGTTATAGTTCCAATTGAGCTTGTGATGAATATAAATTCTGAGATACTTGTAAGAAGTCACTTCCTCTAGATTTCTATTATCATAAATAAAATTTGCATAGGTGCCTTTCTTATATTTTATAATCATTATTTTTGTCTTGTCGGTGTTAACCGTCATACCCATGTTAGAGCAAAAATATTTAAGAATTCTTAATTGCTTATCAATATCAGAAGGACACCTTTCCATAAGAAAAATATCATCAACATAAAGTATGAAGATGATAATTATCCCAGCTAAGATCGTACCGGCGCAACTTGCTCCTTCTAAACACTTTTTTAGCTTATCAATGTAAATATCAAAAAGGGTAGGGGAGAGGGGGAAACCTTGTTTAACTCCAATATTACAATTTATATATGTTTTCCACCCCTCATTATTCTTAAACTTAGCAATGAATTTTTTGTTTAACCTTATCACGACAACTCTCAACTCAAAAGGAACCTTAAGCTCCTCTAGCCTATTCCACAAGTTATTTCTAGGTACTGTATCAAAAGCTTTTCTAAAATCCACAAAGCAACAAAATAGGTCAGACTTATTATTACGACATTCCACTGCAATTATCCTAAGTGTAAGGAGGTGTCCCGTGGTTGAATAATTCCTTCTAAAACCTGCTTGTCCTTTAGCCTTCTCACCTTCCATTTCTAGTCATTTATTGATATTCTTTTCCAAGATAATACCATATAACTTAGCTAAGAGAGGGCTAATCATAATAGTATGATAATTAGAGGGGTCCATTTTTTCACCACTTTTGAAAATATGAATAATGAGGCTTTGAGTCCAAGGTGTAGGAAACCCTTTGCTTGTCCGCTAGATTAATTAGTTTGTGGATGTGCGGGATGAGGGAAGACACTCCGATTTTTAAGATTTTTGCTTGGTAGCCTTCAATATCTTTGGATTTTCCATTTGCTACTTGCGCTTAACCCCAAAATCTATGTCTTCTAACGGGAAAAAATATTTCATTGTAACAAGGGTTTGAATGTTATCTTTGATATTTGGGGATTCTTAAAGCATTTTAAGATAGGGATTCCAATCTTTTAAAGCAATTTTATTGTCTTCTTTTGTTTTGTGATTTAGAATTTGCCTCCATGATTTATTAGGAGCCACCTTAGAGAGGTGTAGGAGATTTTCTTGCATTTTAGTTAGATAGTGCCTTTTTTTTCTTTTAATTAAGTCTTTGTAGTGATTTATGTTGTCCATTTTTATCGAACCTATAGTAGCTTGCTTAATTTCTTTTCTCGCATCTTTACACTCTTGATCATACCAAGGGTTGGTTCTACTATTGCTCATTTTAGTCGAGACTTCAATAGAGAACTTGTTAATGGATGATGAGAGGGTTGTAGAAAAATTATGGTATAGATTCTCTATATTCTCCATGCTAGATAAAGGAACTAGTTCATTTTTTAGATTATAGAGAAAAATGTCAGTTTTATTTTTATCGAAGATCAGGTGCTTTTGGCAATGATAGTTTTCCTCCTTGGGATCGTTATGCATGGCAATATTGAGAGTTGCAATTGAATTTCTATGATCAGAGTTAGCATCATGGTTGTTGAAGATGTTGAAATCTATTGATTTGTTCTATATAGGGATATCAGCTATAATATAATCTACCACACTAATTCCAAGTCCATGGATATAAGTCATCTGGCTAGATTTTGGCCATTTTGTGAGACAGTTGCAAATGATAAGATCTTGAGCACTACAAAATTTGACCAGCTAAGACCCGAAAAGATTTTTGCCTAGATGTTTAGAACTTCTTTTGTACATGTTAGTTAGCTCAAGGTCTTCACCTAACCAAAGAGGACTAGGGTTGGAATAGTTTCTTAAAAGAATAGCTTGGTTACTGGAAGTTTGAGCATTGAAGTCACCCATCAAAAGGATATTTCCTTCCTTCCTTAAAGAATAAATATCATGTTATAAAAAATCATAAGGATAATTTTTATCTAAATTAATTTTTATAGAAGTTGGAATTAATAGGGGAAAAATAACAAATGGCTATGTATGTTTTTTTATCATTAATGTTAGTGATTTCTATCAAAATAAGTTGGTTTTGAAGGGTCTTTCTTATAATGACTAACATGAGGGGACATGTTGTTCTTAATGTAACACTTTATACCCCCAATGCATCTATGATATGCATGTTTATTCCATATTGACCATCATGACATATTTGTCTATATCATGGACCTTGGATTCCTCGTGTTCCCAAGATTCAATAAATAATATAATATCAATTTCGCTCAGGATCCAACTTAACTTAGGGCCTTTGCTCCATGGAAATCCTCGACAGCTCCAGGAGAAGACCTGGAGTGTGTCAAATTGGTATTTATTACTACCCCTTTGGTTTCTAACTCTAATAAAAGCTTTCATGTTTCTGATTAATGCCCATTTTCCCTCCTTCCTAGCTTCTTTTACCTTTTAAACCTCCTTTCTTAATTCATCCTGATCCTATGGAATGATGTCTTCATTTATAGATATCCCCGAGCATTTTAAACTTGATGTCTTACTGACTATGTTGTATTTTTGTTCAGTAGAGCTAACCTTAACCCGTATTAGTCTTTCTTTATTCTCAATTAATTCTCCCAGCATGTTTGCTTCCATGAGACCAATAGTTTCAATTTGTAACCTATTGTGAAGTTTTGTCTTGACAATGGATAACGCATCCTCTTCTTTATCCTCTTTTAAACCAAAAACTATGAGGTTTAAATCTCTTTTGTTATGCTCATGGTCTAAGGCCATGAGCTTATTTATTTCCTCTTTAATGGGTTTGATATCTATTTTACCTTCTATATTATTTAGGGTTAGTTTCGGGTTAACTTTTTCTTCTAACTCTTTAATCATATCCTTTAACTTAATCTAGCTTTGGGTAACTCATGGATTTTGTTGGGTTTTGTAGACAGACTTGATGGTTTTCTGTTGCTATCAATATTGATGTTTTGTAAGGACATGCTCACCCTTGGTTATTTAGTTAGTTTATCTCTAGAAGACAAATTTTAGCCATTAATCTCTATATATATAACTTAGATTTATTTTTTAGATTTTAAAAGTGCAACATTTTTAAATTTATTTGTTGCAATAGATTAACGAGGTGCTATACAACCTAGTACCACAAATATGTTTTCACTTTCCTTATGCTACTAAGAATAAAAATTAAAAAATTAAAAAAATTCATGTCGGGTCATAAAATAAATTAAAAAATAAAACCAAATAAAAAATAGGTTCATAAAATATAAATTAAAAAAAGGTTATTTAAAAAAAATCCATGCTAGCTCATAAAATAAAAAGATAAAAAGAGTAGATAAATCTTAAACATGTATCTATCTAGCACATAGATGGATCAAATTTCTAGAGGTGTAAATTTTTCCTGGACGTGTAAAAATTTTAAAATTAAAAAAAAATACACCTCAAGAAATTAGATCCCTCTCGGTGCTTGATAGATCTAGGTTTAAAATGAATCTATGTTGGTTTATTATTATGATACTAAGCAATTATATAAATTTATGTGCACTAAAATGCATATATGAAGTTTGAAGGAGGACACATTATTTTTACATGGATTAAATTATATAGGCAAATATAACATTCAAGGAAGTATGTCAATTGTGAGTTAAAGTTTCATGTCATTTCAATGAGAGAGCATAATGGTCTTTAAGAACAAAATCTAAGTATCAATAGGATGTATTGTTAAGGTACTCCTTGCAATGTCATAGGGGTAGTTTTGGTATGCCTAGGGGTATAATCGCAACAATCTAGAATCAACCTCATGTCATGCAAATACGAGACTAGCCCTAGTTTTTATTCCCCTAGTTTAAAAAAAAATTACTTTCTTATCTAGATCTATTGTGTTATTAATTTCAATGTTAATTTACTTCACTATTTATTTTTTTATAAATTCATATGAAATTATTATAAATATATTTTTAATATTTAAACTCATATTAGTAAGGAGTAACTATAATAATTTGTGTTTACATGCTCAATGGTATTTATCAAAGACTGGATTATTTTATATTGTGAGCAAATGTTGTACAAGACTTCGGTGAATCCATGATGTTAAATAACTCTTTTTTGCCAAAAGTGACAATGGAAATTCGATTTTTGACTTGTTAGTTAAATTGAAGCCATTAAAATTGTATATCGCTTGTGAATTCCAACATGTAGCAAAACACATTGCAGAGAATTATGTTGGATTTCCACTTATAATTAAAATAAAAAAACATTTAATATATCAAAATTGCATTTAATGATTGGTTTGTTATTGTAAATTTCAAGAAAAGTTAACGAGTGACTTGTGTGCATGTAAAATAATTGAGTGATAATTGTATAATTTTTTTTTAAATATGTTCAAACATAATCTACACAAGGAATTAGATTATGATTTGACACCGATAATAAGTCGAGCCTGAGAGCAAGATTCATTATGGACTGCTGGAGACTGGGTAAAGGGTTTGGCTCAATATATTCTGAGCTATCTATGATTACTATTCTTTTGCTGCCCTGCCTTCCTTTCCATAATTATCAATTTATATTGAGGCTGTGGTGAGCCCTTCAGCACCACGAGGAGAGCCGGATTTAACCCGATTGATCAGCGAGCGAATGGAGCACACATATTCTTTTAATTTATTTTGAAAATTTTAATTTATTAAGTTTTGAAACTAATCATTGAAAATTTTAATATCATTTCTTAGAGATGTGTGTGCACATAAAAAAAAATTAATAGGTTATAAAAATTAAAAAAAAAAACACTTTTGAAGAGAATACATTGATGTATGGCGTATATGTTTTTTGAAAGTTTTGGTTGTGTATTTTTTACATTGTTGATTTTTCTTTGCATTGATTTCAAGTTGTGGACATGTTTTTGTAAGTGTAAGTTTGAAAAGAAAATAAAAATAAAATCATATGAACTCAAAACTATGAAAATTATGTCAGTGGATAGACGATTCATTTGTGAATCCATCGGTATGAATTTTGCACCTAAGGTGTATCCTAGGATAGGGTTTAAGCATGACAATGAGGCCAATAAAATTAAATTTGTAGAAATTGGGGCTAAAATCATACTTTAATGCCCTCGATGGAGCTATTAGCTCAATCGAGGTCTTTAAAACCCTCGATCGAGGTTTTATGTGCATTTTTTAAATACCTTGATCAAGGGTTTAAGTTAACATAAAATCTTGATCAAGTTGTTTAAATAGCTCAATTGAGATATCAAATTTTAAAAAAATAAAAGTTTATACGTTAAAAATAAAACATATAAATTTAAATAGCTCGATCCAACTATTTAAATTAATATATTTTATTTTTTATATAAAATTTAAACTTTTTTTAATTTCCTTTAAACATTAATTAATAACATTATATAATAATTCAACGCATGAACAAAATTACCATGGGTTAAAACCGTAATAGTAATTAGCTTAATTACTATTTGGGGTTTGGTAGCCAATGGTAAATGTGTTCATGGTATTTGATGTGTTGTGATACCATGGGTTAGTAAAACCAGCCATAAAGATTTGAAATAGCTATGTTTCTAATATTATGTATTATTATAAAATGTTATTATTTAATGTTTAAATGAAATTAGACGGATTCAAAAAGATTTGAAATAGTTAGGTTTTAAACTTAATGTAGTATTATCATGTTTAAAACAAAATTAAAATATATAGCAATGATGAAAAAAATTAAAATTTACGTGTAAAAAATAATATTAATTCAAATAGCTTGATCCTGGTATTGAGCTAATAGCTCGATCGATGGTTTAGCTAACCTTTTATCGATATCCAAAGCTTAATCGAGGTTTATTTAAACTCTCGATTGAGCTATTGAAAAAACCTTAATTAAGGGATTAATAACCTTTGATCGAGCTCATGTTTTAGCCAATCTGCATCATGTCTTGGAAAAAAGTGTTACCCATCTTCATGGGAACACCCACTTATAAAATCATATTTTTTAGGGTCTTATTGCATCGAAGAGGCGCATTCTACAACCCACTAGGGAGAGATGTATAACTCCTTCCATGCTCATCCTAATGCTAACATGTGTCTTTTGAAAAAAACTTTTTAAAAAATAAAAAAAATATTATAAAAATTATATGTGCTTAAATTAGACTTAAAACATTTAGATTTGATCCCTATCGGTGCTTGGTATATCCCCTTTTAAGATGAATCTATGATGGTTATAACTCTTTTAAGTCAATAGATAGGTTGCTATGTATTGAGGCCATGTTTATTACTTAAGGCACATGAAGAAGATATAGCGTTAAAGCAATATTTGTAAGAAGGATTACTAGAAGGTTCTACCTACTAGAAAAATAATTCACTGGAAATTTCTTAAGAAAATATAAACCATATAAAGGAGTAGAAATAAGACAATGAGATGTCTTGTGAAGTGGGATGTGATTGGAGCTATGTTCAACTGGAGGTTGCCCCTTCAAAGAGGCAAGTGAACATTTCTTTTATCAACAAGGTATTGTTATTTGTGGATTTAAGTTCTCTACAATTGTCTGTTGTTGTGGTAATTCTATCATTTTCATTCTAAATATTGCTATATTCTATTATTTCCACTCTAAATCTCATATTATACTAATAGTGTGCATAACATTTGGTATTCGAGAGATTCCTAGGCTAATATTTTAGAATTTTTTTAAAGGCTAGAAAAGTATTTTGAGATCTATAAATAACACAGTAATATGTCACTTAATGGGTAAAAACTTGGTTGGGGAAGAATACATGTAGGAAATACAGTAGGTTTCACCTAGTTGGAAACCCTTGTAACCCATATTAGAACCTCTTTGAGTATTATCACATCAAACAACACAAGTATATGGAATTTCACTTCTATCTACCCTCAAGTATATTGAAAGTTCCTTAAGATATCTAAAACTAGATTTAGATAATATAATTGATCATCTTTCTACTATAGTGGAATCAATCACAACACAAGAAGATTACTCTCTACTACTTGGGTAGTTAAGTAGTTTAGTTAAGGGTATCATGGAGCCTCCTTAGGTAGTTTCCTAAGAGCTTGGACTGAGTCCTATTGTTAGAACCTACAAATAAATTAGAGATATATAGTACCTGTAATCTTATTTTTTACCTAGATCTCAATAGAATCCTTGTGCTAAGATGGTTGCATTGGTATCACTTTGTAGTAACCCTTGATGTGGACCCATACCTCTAGTCCTACCCACACATTTATTTTAGATCTATCTCAATATAATTCTTTCATTCAATTGATAGTATTGGTGTTGCTATTTAGTAACCCTCTTTGCGGATCAAGATCTCTAGTCTAGATTTCATATGCTTAGCTAGATACCATCAGTATTCAATTCAATTTTACGACAATAGCATATCTAGGATTACTGAAAGAAACACAATCACAAGATAGACATTGATTTATTCTAGGAAACCCTCAAGGGGAAGAAAACCCAGCAAAAACTCATCTATATAGATGTATCAAGAGAACAAATATAAAACCCCAAATAGGTGTTCTTCCTCCTTGCATATCTCTCTCTCTCTCCTATGCGCTATACACAAGTGAGTGTGTGTGTTCAAATGAAGAACACACCTCCTCTATTTATACTCTTTCTTACACTTGAATTTTTCCCTAACAAATCAGCCCCAACAAACTTACTGGTCTAACTTCACCTAGGAAGTCACAAAACAATATTATATTATATTTAGGAGGGTTCTATTGACCCAGCTTACAATGAAGGTTTTACCTCATGACTCTTTGATGACCAAATACAATAGTAACATACCAACGAATGAATAAAACATATCCCATAGGTTAAATCAGTAAAATACATTTATAATATTCTTTGAAGTTACAATATTTCAACACTCCCCCTTAATGAGAAGAGTATTCTATTGAAAACAACAACATCAAGAGTAGGATCAGGGAGAGAGAGAATCTGCAACAACATTAAGGTGATACATCTATATGTCATTGTAATTTTTCAACAATCATCAACAACTAGAATAGTTACTGAACATCTTCAATACTGGGACATCATCTTCTACAACATTGAGTCTTCATCTTCCGCAGCACTCGATCATTTGATCCTTTGCAGTAATCGATCAACCAATCCTTTGCAGCACTCTATCACTCACTTTACATAATCATCTACAGCCATACTTGATTTTTCAGTCAATACTTTCATCGTATGCTTCCATACTTGATCTTTCGATCAACTACATCATCAGAAACATCATAACCTACAACACACATTATCCAATTACAGGATGATCAATCCCTATCACTTTTGGACATATGTCCAAGGAAAATGCAATCATGACCCACTTACGGGATGGTCAATCCCTCTCACTTTAGGACATAAGTCCAAGGATGATGCAATCCTGATCCACTTATGGGATGGTCAATCCCTCTCACTTTAGGACATAAGTCCAAGGATAATGCAATAATTGTCCACTTATGGGATGGTCAATCCCTCTCACCTTAGGACATAATTCCAAGGACCATGCAATCTTGATCCACTTACGAGATGGTCAATCCCTCTCACTTTAGGACATAATTCCAAGGAGGATGCAATCCTAAGCCACTTACGAGATGGTCAATCCCTCTCACTTTAGGACATAAGTCCAAGGATGATGCAATCCTGAGCCACTTATAGGATGGTCAATCCCTATCACTTTAGGACATAAGTCGAAGGATGATGCAATCCTCATATTTCATGGAGACAAAAGTCTACGAATCACTTTAGGACTAATGTATAGAGATGATACAATCCCACTGCAACATCATCATCCTACTCCCCATTTCAAGGAGGTTCCACATCATTAACCTGCTCCCCCTTTCCGGGGAGGGTCCACATCAACAACCTGATCCCCCTTTTAGAGGAGGGTCCACATCATTGTTCCTCCTTGCGAGGAAAGTCTGTAACATCATCAGCATTGCTCCTCCTTTCAAGGAAGCTCTTTTCGGACTAGACCAAACTTGTCACGGGAGTATTCAAAGTTTACTTGATACAGAGTCTTGGTCAACACATCAACAACTTGATCATCGGTACTCATATACTGGAGCTTTATAGTTCTCTTCTGTACCATGCCCTGTATATAAAAATACCAAATTTCTATGTGATTTGACGTATCATGGAACAATGGGTTCTCCGTCATCTTTATACAAATCTGGTTGTCACATAGAATCACTGTGGCATCTAGCTCTAGGTCAAATAAACCTGATATCAACTTCTGAAGCCATATGGCTTCATAACTAGTAGAATAAGCTTCTATATACTCTGCTTTAGCCATGCTGAGCACAACAATAGACTGTTTCCTGCTAAACCATGAGATCATGGTGGATCTCTAACAATAACATCCACATGAGGTTCTCTTCATGTCTGAGGTACTTCAAGCCCAATCCACATATGTATAACCATACAGTTTGTAGTCATGATCTCCATCATAGTAGAGTACAAAGTCTATTGTACCTTTCAGGTACCTCATCACATGCTTTGCAGCTATCAGGTGAACACGTCTAAGTTTGACTAAATACTGATGTTGGGCGAATTAATTGCTTATTAAAACAATCAATTTACAACATAAATTATCAACCCAGGGTAACGTCTGTTATTTCAATATCACCATGCAAAATATATGCAAGCTATAATTTCCTTACTAACATTGGTCATCTAATATGCATTTGAATTAAAGTCAATCACGCAACATAAAAGTAAATTGCATCAAGTAATTCCTAAAATTGATTCACAATGTACGGAAAAGAAAGATGAAAATCAATCTTCGTGGTTGGTAGGGAGAACATGAGGATTCTCCACTCAAGTAGCTGCTATGACCCCTTACCATCATGCATTTATTGAACAGTCTTGAATAAAACGCACTTGCAGAAATAAACACACTCATACTTGCAGAAAGGTAAATCACACTTGCGAAAAGCAAATCACACTCACACTATGGTTGCAACCATGTTAATCTATGAATCTAACACCCTTGCATAAATAAATAAACTTGAATTAAAATTACATCTACATAAATAAATGAATCAAAGTAAAATGCAAGCTATGCTAAGAAATAAAAAGAAGTTAATTTAATTACAAATTACGAAAGTGAAAAAACTACAATCTACATCAACAAAAGATAAATTAAAGAACTACAATCTAAATTACAAAAAAAGTTGAGAGAAATATAATTCTTGTTCCATCACAAATTGGACTTGTTGCTCAAAGATTCCTCCCCTTGGAATGGAGAAGAAGCTCTTATTTATACATAAATTTTACATAACAAATAATAAATGAAGATCCAAAATATCCTCACCAAATTACTAATAATTTGGATCTCAAAATCAATTCAAATCTAATCCCAAATCATTTGCTAACATTCATGCTATTTAGGATTCCTTTGAATTCAAATTCGAATTTAGAGATGTGAGTCATCATAACATGGTCAAAACTCATCCTAAGTGACTCCTAATAGCATTTAACTTGTTGTGTCCATCATATATTACATGGAGGTCTTCAAATATTTGTAAATAAACCAAATATGCACTCTCATCCACCACCAACTTTCCCCTTTCATCTTTAAGAAATTTAACATCATAATTTGAGACATATATGAATGATAGAAATAATGAATTTATAAAAATCCATTACTCCTAATGAATATATTTCTCCAAGGTGGCTTCATGGTGTAGCAACAACAATAATAGCAAGAGTAATGACTTAATAATCTCTCATATGAAAATAGCAAGTATGAACTTTCGTCAATCTTCAACCATATCAGTTGCAGACTCAATATCCTGGAGTAATGACAACTAGCCTGGAATGGGTTCTGCAAAATCATCAAACTCATCCTTGTTTCAAAGATAAGTGCAAAACATGTTATTTTTCCAATATTTAATCATAAATTCACTTATAATACTAAAAGGAATAAAGTGGAAAATAATAAGGTGAAACCCAAATATATGTAAGGAAATGGTACAATGGGACGATGAAATGTGAGGAATAGTGAAAGGTAAAGTGTATGAAAATATGACATTTCTGAGTCTCAACATACTCCCCAATTGAACTTGTTGCATGTCCTCATGCAACTGTGTATGGATCTTCTCAAGAACTTTTGGCATCTGAACTTTGACTTTGATTGATGATGTCTTTTTAACAATGAATGTTTCTAGGGTGTGAAATACATGAGTAACAACTGACATTTCCTTATGGTTGGTTCTTGTGTGAAAACTATGAATATAAAGAATGTTGGTTCTTGTGTTAACAACATTCATTTCATGATGTGAAATGCATGAGTAACAATTGGCATTTCCTTATGGTTGGTTCTTGTGTGAAAACCATGACTATAAAGAATGTTGGTTCTTGTGTTAACAACATTCATTTCATGATGTGAAATGCATGAGTAACAACTGGCATTTTTCCATATGGTTGGTTCTTGTGTGACAACCATGAATACAAAGAATGTTGGTTCTTGTGTAAACAACATTCATTTCGTTATCTGTTTTCTAGCTGCATAGTAATTTAACCATACACTCACTAAAAATGCTAAGCTATCAATGTGCATAGAAAACATCATTGTGCATAAGAAATCATTTTCTTTATCTTTATGAATCATGCCAATATGTATATCAATGTGTATAAAGCAAAGTGCAACAGATTATTTGTCGCAAAAGAAATGTTGGTGAATGGTAAATGAGATGAAAAATGGGTGATGGTGGTGAAAAGAATGGAATGATAGTAGTGAATGTGTATTGAATATAGTTCCCCCTCCCCAACTGATCTAGTTGCATGTCCTCATGCAACTTAGCATGTGAAAAAAAAGAAAAAAAAGAAATGGAGCATGGTGAGGGAATTTTCCAAATTATTCATTGCTAGCATGTAAGGAATTGCATGATTAAAGTTTAAAAAACAACATACCTCCACTTACCCAAAAAGTAAATGAACGATGCATTATGAATGTAGCTGCTGTCCCTAGATCATAGAATATGTCACTACTACTGCGGTTGTAACTATTGGAACTTATGTAATGTCAAGCTGGGGAATCTGAATTGCTGCTGATAAATCATGGAAAATGTGGAAGGAAAAAAGTGGAACTGTGGTGCTCTCATAGATCTGATGTCATGCATCTATAACTGCTGGTGGATTCATGAGAAAGAATGTATAGTCTTCACCTGCTACAAAACCCAATGGTACAATTCTATTCATGCAAATAAATGTATCGATGTCGAGCATGAAAAGAAGTCATTGGATTATTGGCCATTGATGAATGTCGTTAACCAATGCGAGGCAACTCACCAGTGATGTCAATGAGTGCCAAGGTACCCGAGTACATCTTGCGAAGTGCGAATAGATGTTCTAATGTTGATCCACTTCCAAGATATGACGATCAAGGGACATTGATGAATTCCCATGATTGTCAGTGAGAGAACTTGCCATTAAGGCATGCAAGCCTCCAGGTACTCAAAATGAACTCTAGTCTATATCCTAGATAAGGTGGTGAGGTTGATGGGGCAAGACTTGTTGAAAGGTGGGCCTTATGGAATCCCACATCAGTCAACGCGAGTTGGTACAAAAACATTGGTAGGACTATAAGTGAAAAGATCTCACAGTCAAACAGTGGATATGGCAAGGCCATGTAGTCATGGAAAGGGAGATGGTTTTATTCAAAAGGAAAAATGAACTGAAAAAGATAAACGAATGTATGCAACTCAGAAATATAGGTATGTGTGAAGTCATGATAGTTAAGGCAATGAAATAATGGACTCTAGTATGGATGACTAATGTGCCTTGAAGGAGAAATGTGGATAAACATTCATGATGCAAAAGGGTTTATGAATGGTTTCTGTGTAACAATAAACGCCATAATGTTTATGATGAGTAACGAGTTCTTCAAGATGTCTATCAAAGCATGTTTTTCAAAGGTTTTGTGATTCTTGAAAAATCACTTTAGCAACAAAATGCAATCGTCTTTGAACTTGAAACAAAACTTAGTACAAATTCCTACATGAAACTTGTGAGAAGTTCGTAAAAGAAAACATATCATGCGGAAAGAAGTACACAAGCTGTAAAGAAAATGTCAGGAAGAAATAAAATGTGTTATACCTATTTCAGTTGCACTCCTGGTTTGTCATTGATCACTGCTTGAAGTGACTTAAAGAAAACAATTTTAGTGTAAAAAAACAAAAATCATCATTCCAAAGATGTTTTCAAGAAGTGTTGAGGTTCATTTGCAATTTTTTCCGATTGTTTTTATTTTTAACTTTTAATGGTTTGTGATTTTAATATATTTTTTTCATTTTTATTTTCTTTTGAGATATTTTCACCCCCAGACTAAATATGTTGCATGTCCTCATGCAACCCAATACATGTGTAACATCCAATTAGAAGAACTCATTCACTTGTTGCTTTTCATTTTACTATGCAAGCAGAGTTGCAGCTGCAAAGGGTAGAAGGATAGGAAAATTTTTAGTGGATTCGGAGCTATACATAGGATAAATATAGTGGAGTTGCAGCTGCGAAAACTAGAAGGATATGCAAAGTTTTAGCGGAGTCGCAGCTATACATAGGATAAATATAACGGAGTTGCAGCTGCGAAAAGTAGAAGCATAGGAAAAGTTTTATCGGAGTCGCAGCTGTAAATAGGATAAATATGGAAGAGTTGCAGTTCATTTAGTAGAGTATTTGGTGGAAAATTTAGCGGATTCGTAGACCAAAGAGCGCTAAATTTAGCGGAGTCACAGCCTTTTGAGCAGAAAACTTTCAAAGTCATTTTCTCCCAAACGACGAACTGGGTTCCACTAAATTTTTTTAGGAAGGGTTTCACTAGTACAATGCACCTACACACCAAAAATCAGAGATACCCACATCACGGATTTTGAGAAAATTGCAAATTGGTTGTAGGTGATGATGGTCATTTTCTCAAAAACCGTGTGTTGGATTGGGCTGAAACTTACCAGGTTTGTTCATCTTGATATTATGAACTTCCTGTCCAAAAATCATGATAATCCAATTTACAAATTACAAGATATGATCATTTCAATTTCTGCACTTTCGTAGACAAACATGAATAAAGATGTGTTGCAGCTAAACTTCCTGAACCAATATTTCACAAAATAAAAACTGGGTTTGGATGAAAATTTTCAACAGCGCTTTTATTAGTCCCATGCATCTTCACACCAAAATTTAGAAAAACCCACATCACTTATATCGATAAAAATGCAAAATTGTTGTAGGTGATTATGTCTATTTTCTCAAAAACCGTACACTATATTGAACTAAAACTTGCCACATTTGTTCTTATTACCATGATGCTTCTTCCCTCAAATTTTCATGAAAAACTAGCTCACGGTTTGCAAGATATTCTTAAATCAATTTCTGCACTTTTTCAATTTAAAATTATCATAAAGATGCTTCACACTTGTCTTAAAATCACATACCTTTGCCAAATGCACTGTTATAATGCTGCCATATCTATGCCAGATAGCCACTGCTATTTCCTCTAAAATATTTTTTTCACCCACGAGTTCAGAGATCAATAAAATAAGGTGAAATGAAATATATCCAAGGTTGCATAGGAAGACAACTACAAGTAGCACACATAAGAATTCCCTGATGAACACAAATTCATCCTCAGCAAATTACTAGTCAATGATTGAATGAAAATTCCATAAAGAATGGCAGCTATCACTCCCCCAAACTAATGAAAGAGCATGTCCTCATGCAACACCATCTGGGTGGCCTTATGCTGGTGGAATATTTGCTTCTTCGTAAAATAGTGGTATGGCATCATCATTGTGTAGCAGATTTGCAATTTTACCACTGTACAAAGATTAGACCTTGCCGGCACAAAAGAAACTAGTTCATTACATGCTGCAACAAGCCTATAAATTTCTTTCATAAATCAACTTAACTCAGCATAAGCGTTTCCCATAAAATTCTTTCCATCATGCCACAATTACAGATCTGCATTTTAATGAATAAAAGACCCACCTGTGCAAAAATATGGAATTCAAGGTTGCAATCATGACAAGAAGTAAGAGTATTCTTTGAAAACTTGTTTCTACTACCTTCCTTACTCAAATTGCTACATTGGGCACAAAAGTCATGTCTTGGATTTACTGGATGCGACTTCATCTACATGAAAACAATGAGCAAAAAGTGCTCTCAAAACATATTGAAATTTTTTTGACTTTGTCTTTTTAGTTTGACTTTCTCCAAGAACTCAAAATCAAATCAAAATGTTGCATCCTTTCATCCCACATGCCAAGATCAATCATGCACATATGAGTTATGAGTAAACCATCTTTGAACCTACTCATATGTGTCATATGTAATGTGGCCTCCAATAAACCTTTACTAGAATCAATTTTTAGGAAAACTTTGTAATTCATAACAATGAGAGATGCATCATGTTGAAGCTAATGAAATCACTGTAATCAGAAATCTTCTCCATTTATAGGCTGCATTTGCCTTTTAATATTGATTGTCTTCCATTAGCATTGGTGTAAACAACCATAAAAAAATTTCACAATTGCAATAGAGGCTGCCACAAAATTTCCATGCTATTACCCAAGATAACCACTATCATGCTCGCATAAACCACTTTCTACTAATAACCAAAAATCATGAAGAAAAATACCCTGCTAGAAAACAACCATGATGTTCAAAGAGATTAAATGCTCTTGAACCAATTCTCACATCGGAAATGCTAATACAAGATTGCCAACAAAATCTGATAGAGTTTGGAATTACAAATGCTATGATGCTCATGATGAGTAAAACCAATGTATGCATTAATGAAACATGGATCAAATCACTCATACCTTTGACTTCCCACCTTCTTGTATGACAACATGTGCTTATGAAGAAATGGCTTCTGCAAAATTTTATTCTGTTGTAGGTTCTTGTGGAGCCTATTTCTTTCTTTCAGTAGTGGCCTCCATTTGCGTTTCCTTAGTATTTCATGTGAATTATGATTAAATAAAGGAAAAACAAGCATACATGCACCTACCTATGAAGTCCTTGATATATATAATAGCATTTGAAAGGAAAGAGATTTGATATGTCCACAATGATGTAAAGCTTTGCAATATGGATCAGTGTGGATTATGGACATGTAGCATGATGTGAATCTGGAATATCCTTCTGATGTAACAATGAATCCTGAAACCTTATTCAGAGAGCAACTTGGAAATATTTATTCAGAGAGCAACTTGGATGGAATTACTTATTTCTTACTTTATTTTCAAACCTTGTCCACCGGCAAGCTGGTTTTTAAACAAGGTTTGTTTGACTATGCCCATAGGGTTTTTACAATTAGAATTTTATTATTCCCGAGAAAAACCTGCCAGCAAGCTAGTTTTCAAGCATTCCAAGGTCTGATGGCGCCTGAGACAGGTTTTCACCATCAACTTTTATTTATAACCTGGGTAGGAAAATGGGGAAACTTGGCGTGGTAAGTGAGCCAAGGTATCTTTATGGTGTGGGTTAGGGGTGGGTGGAGAATGAAGATATGGTAGTGGAGGAGTGGAGGCTGAAATTGATCTGAATGTAGTGGTTATATGAATGGTATTCTAGTGAAGGTTATTGGCTCTTAGAGATAGCCACATAAGTAAATGAAAAGTTCAGCACACATATATAGCGAAATGGGAAAAAGGAAATGCTTATGCATACCATAGTGTTGGTGAATGAGCATAATAATCATGAGGTCTTCTTGAAGGATTTGGTAGCAATGGGATGGTGATGTAACAATGGGACTTGGCTTTCTGAAACATTGGTCTTCATATGGTCTGCACATCAATTCTTTATTTGTTATGTACTCAATCTAGAAAAGTCTTCTCTGGGTAAGAAACAACTAGAACATATTGAATCTTGAATATCTGGAGGGTATGCCCACATGGCATAAAATTTTGTCTTCAAGAATCACTTGTGCATATATTGACCTTCTTCAATCTTTCGAGGACTTGCAAAAAAAAATAGCACTTGCTTGCAATAAAACATGAGATCATGGAAGAAGAGAGGTGCGCAGTCTCTCTTCATCCAATACTTGTGCCAAAAAACAAACAAGTAGTTCTTATCAAACAAATAAAAATAAAAATAAACAAAGTCAAATTCACTTTCTACCTGCTGACAAGTAGTGGTCGACGTAGACTACCTGACAATGTTTTGATAATAACTTCTTCGTTTCACGCCTGATTTGAATGATTCCAAAGACAAAAGAAAGTGGATTCATAGGGCTACTTCGAGTGGAAACTTGTTTTAAATATTCTATGATATGATATGTCATATACTCTGAGTAACAACCTGCATCTTAATGTTGTTTGTGAATTCCAGCCTAGACCAACTGTCACTATTTTGAGTACAACGTTTTCGTTTAAAGATGGATTGATGTGATTACAATTGGAGGTCAAAATATGTTCATATATGTATCTCCAATAGAAACATGTTTTGAATACAAGAAGAATTTATGGGTCAAATATGCCAATGAACAGCCGAGAAAGCGGAGTTTTTCAGAGTGCAGATTTAGGATAGGTGGTTAGTATTTTGGGCATATCTCCTTCGAACGATATCAAAATTGAATGATTCAAATTGTGTTGTAAAATATATTGATAGGATAATATGAATTAGTAACATTTTTTGATAATTCATCCATTAGGTCTCCCAAAACGTGATTGTCCCAACTATGCCTACTCCACCCCGAGTCAATATTTTGACCATTTCTTTTTCATTTTAGAACCAAATTGAAAAATTCAAATTGGATTGGAAACTAGACTTAAAGGGATACTTTTGATAGAAATAGGTTTTAAAACTAATCCCATATGGTCCTTCAAAATAGGACTATCCCGACTGTGTTTCAATGAATTTTAACAAGCCAAAATGCCACAAAATGCAATAAATGAAACATAGCTTCCACACAATGATACAAATGGTTGCAGATATCTATAATGATATTTTTTTTAATGGTATACATCCAAATATCAAAATTTCAAGCAATTGGTACCTAAAATGACTTACACAGTGTGTTGCAGCCACAACTGGAACTCCTAAAAATGATATGATTTTCGAAATAAAACGTGTGTAATTTTGTGGTTGTATTATTTTCAATTCAAAACAATCTAAAATATAGTATGAAGATGAAATACAACCACTTACCATGATGTTGATGTGTCTCAAGCTTGAAATCTTGTGTATCCTCATGGCTCCTCCTCTATAGATATCTTCATTCACCAATGCTTTTTTCTTCTTACCAAATTCCTAAAAAAGAGATATTAGTAGTGATATGGGTGGCTCTTACTGCACCACTAAGGGGAATTATGCATAAAAAAAATGAGATGAAGCTTAAATGCAAAGAAAGAAAAAAACATCACTTAAATCAAATTCAATCAACTAAAAAATAATCAAGCAATCTACATGCCATAACCCTTAGGATTACGAACACAGCTACCATGAAATGCAACTAAAACCAATGCTAGTTTATATTTTTGCACCTTCGATGACCTCCCCGGCAACAACGCCAAAATGTTGGACGAATAAAGTGCTTATTAAAACAATCGTTTTACAACATAAATTATCAACCCAGGGTAACATCTATTATTTCAAGATCATCATGCAAAATATATGCATGCTACAATTTCTTTACTAACATTGGTCATCTAATATGCATTTGAATTAAAGTCAATCACGCAACATAAAATTAAATTGCATGAAGTAATTCCTAAAATTGATTCACACTGTACGGAAAAGAAATATGAAAATCAATCTTCGCGGTTGGCAGGGAGAACATGAGGAGTCTCCACTCAAGTAGCTGCTATGACCCCTTACCATCATGTGTTGATTCAACAGTCTTGCATAAAATGCACTTGTAGAAATAAACACACTCATACTTGCAGAAAGGTAAATCACACTTGCGAAAAGTAAATCACACTCACACTATGGTTGCAACCATGTTAATCTATGAATCTAACACCCTTGCATAAATAAATAAACTTGAATTAAAATTACATCTACAGAAATAAATGAATCAAAGTAAAATGCAAGCTATGCTAAGAAATAAAAAGAAGTTAATTTAATTACGAATTACGAAAGTGAAAGAAATACAATCTACATCAACAAAAGATAATTTAAAGAACTACAATTAGAATTACAAAATAAATTGATAGAAATATAATTCTTATTCCATCACAAATTGGACTTGTTGCTCTAAGAGTACTCCCCTTGGAATGGAGAAGAAGCTCTTATTTATACATAAATTTTACATAACAAATAATAAATGAAGATCCAAAATATCCACATGAAGATCCAAAATATCCTGACCAAATTACTAATAATTTGGATCTCAAAATCAACTCAAATCTAATCCCAAATCCTTTGCTAACATTCATGCTATTTAGGATTCCTTTGAAGTCAAATTCAAATTTAGAGATCTGAGTCATCATAACATGGTCAAAACTCATCCTAAGTGACTCCTAATAGCATTTAACTTGTTGGGTCCATCATATATTACATGGAGGTCTTCAAATCTTTGTAAATAAACCAAATATGCACTCTCATCAACCACCAACTTGCCCCTTTCATATTTACGAAATTTAACATCATAATTTGAGACATATATGAATGATAGAAATAATGAATTTATAAAAATCCATTACCCCTAATGAATATTTTTCTCCAAGGTGGATTCATGGTGTAGCAGCAACAATAATAGCAAGAGTAATGACTTAATAATCTCTCATATGAAAATACCAAGTATGAACTTTCGTCAATCTTCAACCATATGAGTTGCAGAAAATATCCTGGAGTAAATATGACAACTAGCCTGGAACGAGTTCTGCAAAAACATCAAACTCATCCATGTTTCAAAGATAAGTGCAAAACATGTTATTTTTCCAATATTTAATCATAAATTCACTTATAATACTAAAATGAATAAAGTGGAAAATAATAAGGTGAAATCCAAATATATGTAAGGAAATGGTACAATGGGACGATGAAATGTGAGGAATAGCGAAAGGTAAAGTGTATAAAAATATGAAATTTATGAGTCTCAACAAACTCCCCAACTGAACTTGTTGCATGTCCTCATACAACCGTGTATGGATCTTCTCAAGAAATTTTGGCATCTGAACTTTGGCTTTGATTGATGATGTCTTTTTAACAATGAATGTTTCTAGGGTGTGAAATACATGAGTAACAACTGGCATTTCCTTATGGTTGGTTCTTGTGTGACAACCATGAATATAAAGAATGTTGGTTCTTGTGTTAACAACATTCATTTCATGATGTGAAATGCATGAGTAACAATTGGAATTTCCTTATGGTTGGTCTTGTCACTACTACATTTCGACCAAAAATCCGACGGCAGGATTGTCGGATTTTCGACACTTCCCTGTCGCATGTATGACACTATGATTTTTTTTAAGCGTCGAAAACTTGTCGTCAGTTATCCGAAATCTTTTGAAACCGTCGGTTAAGCGACACCTCAGCTTACTGTCGGTTAAGCGACAACCTTTCTTCGACGGTAGTGAAATTTTTTTAACAAAATAACCTTCATGCCATCGGTTAAGCGACAGCAGGGCCGTCGGATAAGCGACGGCTAGTCAATTTTTGTTTTTAAAATAACCTAAATGTCGTCGGTGAAGAGACGGATATACCCTGTAATCATCGGATAAGCGACATGACGGGTCGTCGCTTAAGCGACGGATATAAAGTGTACGCGTCGGATAAGCGACGGTTAATCAAATTTTTTTTTTTAAATAACGTTCATGCCGTCGGTGAACCGACGGATATAAACTGTAGATGTCGGAGAAGCGACATGAAGGTCCATCTATTAAGCGACGGATATAAGGAGTACGCGTCGGAAAAGCGACATAGAGAACCGTCGCTTATCCGACGGAAGTGAATTTAAAAAAAAAAAAAATATTTGCATATTGGGTATATTTATAATAGGGGTAGATATCTGCATAGAGTTTTACACAACTTTCCCACCATTCTCTGAATTTGTACAAGGATTGGTCACATTTAAGCATTGAAGTCGGGGAATTGACATAGATCAAAAGTGTATTGTACGAGAGTTGGTGGGAGAAAGAAGAAATTACGTTCTATCCAACACTCCCCCTTAATTTATACCACCGCATGCTTCCACATTGGAAACACCTAAAAATTCCATTTGAAATTGAAAAACATCTTTGGCCAATGGCTTTGTAAAGATGTCGGCCAATTCCTCTCTGGATTTACAGAATTCCAAATAAATAAATATCTCCACCAGGACGAGCCCCTTCTTTCATTTATCAAATCATTTTTAACGGTGGATATATGGGATCGAGAGGGCAACAATAATAGCTATGCCATCGAGAAAAAAGGTATAGCACAAGGCTGCTCCATATCGCCGGTGCTCCTCAATGTCTATATGATGCGATTTGACACGAGGATGGACCGGCTTTCAAATACTTACCCGGTCAAATATGCGAGGTACACGGATGACCTTGTGATAGGCCTCCTCGCTAGTGGTCCAGCGGCTGTAAGCCATGAAAAAATAACCCAATTGGTGATGAGAGCCATAAAACCGGAACTCGTCACACTCACTACCCAGCGAAAAGTTCCGGGACAACCCTTTCTCTTCTTGGGTATCCAAGTGATGATAGAAAAGTGTGGTAACCTCCATCTGACTGCACCTTTGGAGAGAATCCGAACCAAGATCCGTAGTCTCACTCCTACAGGGCTTCCAAAAAAGGATGCAACCATAACGCCGAAACCTATGGCTATCTCACCCACTCGACGAAAGAGTAAAAACAAGGATCTTATGGAATTGCATAATCAAATAATAGTGGCATATATGAGCTTATATATCAGTTGTTCCAATGCTAGCTCTCTCAAGGATTTGCTCAAGCGAGAGATGCTTAACAGATGCATTCAGAACTTAGCGCTCTTCAATCGGACAACCATCAATGCGATTAAGAAACAGTATGGTTCATGATTGGAGAGATCAAACCCACCCTTGTTGTGTGGCATAAATATGGATCGACTGTTCCATAAATTTCTGGACTCCTTCCACGAGAGAAAGCGTAACCAACACACGCAGGGGTTTCGCCGAGTCAAACCTTATTTCTCTCCCCTCAGAATAGAAGAACGGGGTGCTTGGAGGCACAAGAAAAAGGAAGTGAGTAGTTCAGGCCGAACACGACAAATTGGCCAAGTTAATAGCAACAAACAACGATTGGAAAAAAGTAATAGAAAAGGGAACAACAATCGCACTCGTAAGAGATAAATAACTATTTTCTCTTCATTCCCCCTATCTACAGAGATAGTATTAATGGTACAATACTCCTTTAACCGAAGCTAATGCAAGATCTGCCCCTTTAACCGAAGCTATTGCATTGTATGCCTCAATGGATGGCATTGTTGATCTTATTCGTATTTCCAATGGAGTGACCACGATATAAACTTCTGCTTCATCTGTCTCTGTTTACAAGTAGCTACGATTGGAGCTCTAAGTGGTGATGGAGTGACTACTTAGGAAACTTTTGCTTCATCTGTCTCTGTTGGCCCCCAGGAGGTATAGATATATAGATAGGGCCTTCAATCCACCTATACCTTTATGGGGGGGAAGGGAGTGGAGGCGGGCCCTTTCACTAGTGTGTTTTTTTCAGAAGGTTAGGGGTAGGTCAAGAGTCATAAAGATTCGACTAGCCAGTGGCCAGATTCACCAACAAGATGCTATTTATTCCAAGAGGACTATAATGAGGAGGACGACGGGAGTCGGGTAGCAAAGGTCGCTTCGCTTCTTTCCTTATAGGTAGGAGAGCCCGGTTCGAATCCGGTCGATTCTGAGAAAAAAATGTAGAGAAGGTTTTGATGACTAACTACCTTCTTTCTTCTCCTCATAAAATTAGCAAGTTGTTTAATATATGTAATAATCAAATAGCTACTTTACTCAATCGTACTGACGTGTTATCACCCAAAAATGAAACCATTTCCGCTCAATTCAGGAAGTAAAACTACAAGAGTCGAGAGTGGGTGCGGTACGAATCAGTTAACGTTATAATGTCTATTAGCAACAAAGCCATTTTCAGAGTGATTTTTTTGTATTTGTTTGGTTGTTCATTTGGCATCGTTTTGACCCTCAAATCCTTCCCTGAATTGGCATTGCGCATAATATACGATATTATGCATATTGGGGTACGATGTGAGAATTCGAGTCTAACGCGAATAGATCTCCAAGAATCTTGACACAATATTCTTCCCTTTTGCTTGGTTGGACATTATTACAATTATATTATATTATCTTATATTTGAGCAATTAATGCATCCCTCTCCAACATGCACTCATCATGTCTATTACAACAATTACCTCCTAGTCTATGGTCATTGAGAAACAAATCTTTAAATCAATCCAAATTGAAGAACTTTGGTGCTATGTTGGGGGTGTTACCCTCCCTCTTTGCATGGATGTCGGGGTAAATATTTGAGGCCATTTTCCTGCCAGTAGCAATATCATGAAGCTATGAGGCAACTGTTTTGGTCACTTTGAGCTGATCTAGGATCGCTCTGGAGATTTATTTCAAACATGTGAATAGAATGTCTGTCTAAGAAATCATTTCAGAATTTTTATTTAGTAAACAAGAAAGCAACCTTATTTCCTGAAGTCTAGGTATGTTGGGGTCAGTAAATAATATTTCTAGACATCTACAGCAGCTATACTACTCCAGAATATACAAATATATAGGAAACTTTTCCCCAAGCAGACCATCAAATATCATGGTCATCAATGCACCTTTTGATAGTGATGAATATCTAGGCCATTCAATGATAGCCTTAATCTTGTTTGGGTCCACCCTGATTCCTTATTCAGAGATAATATGCCCCAAATATTCAAATTCTCTTCTCCCAAATTCCCATTTTGACATATTAGTGTAAATTTGATTTTCTTCCAATGTCCTAA
>LPNX010849000.1:60772-165528 GCA_001517045.1 Pseudotsuga menziesii
TTAACAAATATTCACCTATCAAACTGTTACAACAAATTTAAAAAAAATGGTTAATATAAATATTTGAAGAGCATAATATTAACGACAACAAATACATCCTTATTATTTTTATGATGAAGTACGTATACCAATACAAATATTATAGCAACATAAATCAAATCATATATATGCGATCAATGAAACATATAATCACATACGTACCTTAACACCAGCGTGATGGCTGTGTTTGAAAAACCATGCTTAACCTTCAAGTTCATTATCAGCAACACAGCAGAGAGAACACTTATGCGGGAGCCTTCAAAAAGCAGTTCGTCTGCCTTCTCAAGTGTAGGTAAATCATGAAGATCTTCAAAGTCATCAATTGGAAGCACATGAGGTTGATCATCGTCCATTCTAACATTAAATGCATCATTGATTAATGCATTTGCACCATCATCCTCAATTATGTTATCGTCATGATCATCGTCTAATTCCATGTCATCATTAACTTGATCATGATCAGTATTCGTAGGACCTGCATATTGACGCTCCTCCTGCGCTAGTTGTTCCGTAATTACCACATTCTCCATGTTTGGAACAGACCTAGGAGGCCCTTACTTTATAATTACAATTAAAACATCAAACAAAGAACGTTAGTCATGTCGATTAAGTAATAAAAATAAAAATGATACAATATACAATTACAAAAACTCTCAATATAAAGACTGCATGATATATAATCATGAATTATATTGACTTACCAATGGATGATATTCATGCCCCCCCTCAACATGTCCATGTTCTCTACAATGTCTTTTAGCTGTTTTGATCAGTAACCTTCTCGTATTAAAGCCCCTACATCGACTGCAAGGACAATAACATTTTCCATCACCCCTTCTTTCCACTCCATCCCACAACTTAGCAAGCAATTGTCGATTTTGTTCTGCCGGATCTTGATGACTTGTAACATTATTGTTACGTGGCATTTTATTACTCAAACCCTAAGAACAAAGTACGAGCAAACCCAAGTATATGATGAGTCTTCTTTTCCACAAGGGTTAGAACCAAATCCAAAGAGCAAGACCAAAGAGCAAGACCAAAATCCAAGACCAAGTGGGAATATCCCCACAAAAGAGCAAGACCAAAATCCAAGACCAAGTGGGAAGATCCCCACAAAAGAGCAAGGCCAAAATCCAAGACCAAGTGGGAAGATCCTCACAAAAGAGTAAGGCCAAAATCCAAGACCAAGTGGGAAGATCCCCACAAAAGCACAAGGCCAAAAAAAAACCCTTAGGAATTTTGCATTTCTTGTCCAAGAGATAAGTGCAAGACTGATGGTGTGAGATAATGAGCCTAGGCGTGCATCTATTTATATGAGTGTGTGTAGTAAAATGAACCGATGCGTCAGATATACGACGGCGCTTTCCATTTTAAATAATTAACCAATTAAGTGTATTTTATTAAATGATTGACCAATTTATGGGCTGTCGCTTAAGCGACACTTATGAGGCTAGCCATCGCTTAAGCGACACTTATGAGCCTAGCCATCGTTTAAGCGATGCTTATGACCACCATTTCAAAAAAAAAAATTATCTTTCTGATTTTTGGTACAGTTAAAAGAAAAAATCCATGCGCCGTCGGATTTTTCCGTCGGATTTTGGATCGAAATGTAGTAGTGTGTGTGACAACCATGAATATAAAGAATGTTGGTTCTTGTGTTAACAACATTCATTTCATGATGTGAAATGCATGAGTAAGAGTTGACATTTTTCCTTATGGTTGGTTCTTGTGTGACAACCATGAATACAAAGAATGTTGGTTCTTGTGTAAACAACATTCATTTCGTTATCTGTTTTCTAGCTGCATAATAATTTAACTATACACTCACTGGAAATGATAAGTTATCAATGTGCATAAAAAACATCATTGTGCATAAGAAATCCTTTTCTTTATCTTTATGAATCATGCCAATATGTATATCAATGTGTATAAAGCAAAGTGCAACAAAGGATTTGTTGGAAAAGAAATGCTGGTGAACGATAAATGAGATGAAAAATGGGTGATGGTGGTGAAAAGAATGGAATGATAGTAGTGAATATGTATTGAATATAGTTCCCCCTCCCCAACTAATCTGGTTGCATGTCCTCATGCAACCTAGCATGTGAAAAAAAAATGGAGCATGGTGAGGGAATTTTCCAAATTATTCATTGCTAGCATGTAAGGAATTGCATGACTAAAGTTTAGAAAACAACATACCTCCACTTACACAAAAAGTAAATGAATGATGCAATAGGAATGTAGCTGTTGTCGCTAGATCGTAGAATATTTCACTGCTACTGCGGTTGTAACTGCTGGAACTACTGTAATGTGAAGCTGGGGAATCTGAATTACTGCTGATAAATCATGGAAAATGGGGAAGGTGAAAAGTGGAACTGTGGTACTCTCATAGATCTGATGTCATGCATCTACAACTACTGATGGAGTCATGAGAAAGAATGTATAGTCTTCACCTGCTACAAAACCCGATGGTACAATTATAGTCATGCGAATAAATGTATCGATTTTGAGCATGAAAAGAAGTCATTGGATTACCGGCCATTGATGAATGTCGTTAACCAATGCGAGGCAACTCACCAGTGATGTCAATGAGTGCCAAGTTACCCGAGTACATCTTGCGAAGTGCGAATAGATGTGTTGATGTCAAGCCACTTGCAAGATCTGACGATCAAGGGACATTGATGAATTCCCATGATTGTCAGCGAGAGAACTTGCCATTAAGGCATGCAAGCCTCCAAGTACTCAAAATGAACTCTAGTCTATATCCCAAATAATTTTGGAAGTGTACCTTGATACTGGTGCAAATGTCTCTTCATAATCAATTCCCTCTTTCTAAGAGAATCCTCTAGCCACAAACCTTGCTTTGTATTTCTCAATACTTCCATCAGCTTCATGCTTTATCTTGTAGATCCACTTGGAAGATACCACACTCTTTCCCTCAGGTTTGGGAACTATATCCCAAACATCATTCTTCATTATTGATTGGTATAGTATTTTTTCATTGCGTCTACCCATTCTTTCTTATGTATAACTTCTTCATAACCGGTAGGTTCTTGATCTAGAAGATCACACGTCAAAACTACATAACTGGAGAATGGATTTGATCTATTACTTACTCTTGTGGAGCCTTCTGGAGCTCCATACTTCTATGCTTCTTGTACGATTTCTCTTACCCAAGCATGTTTTTTTTCTTTCGTGATATGCTTATAGTAGGAGGTTCTTGAGGTTCTAGCATATCATGGTCCTCTGAAGTCTCATTTTCACAGGAGGGTGCAACTTCTATAATTTTGGTAGTTACATCTTCTTCATATACTTCTTCATGCTGGCACTTTCTAAATCTCTTGAGAGTTGCTTCTTCATCAAATGTTACATCCCTACTAATATCCATGTGATGGAATCCTGGGATGTATATTCTAAAGGCTTTAGAGACTTCACATTATCCAACAAATATTCCCTTCTTTCCAGAAGGGTCCAACTTGGTTCTCTTTTCTTTTGGAATGTGAATATATACTGGAAACCAAATATTTTGAGATGGCTTACTTCAAGCTTCTTTCCTGTGAACATTTCTTTAGGAGTATTGAATCCAAGGGAACTATGTACATAAATATCTGTTCTTGTTGCTTCAACCCATAGATACATGGGAAGATCTTGGTCATGTATCATTGTCTTCACTGCTTCCATATTGGTCCTATTATTTATTTCCAAAAAACCATTTTATTGAGGATGGTAGGGAGTGGTTAGTTCCCTCTTGACTCCATCTTCTTTGAAAAATGCCTCAAATTATTTTGAGGTATATTCTCCACCATTGTCTATTTTCAGTGTCTTGATCCTTCTTTCTGGATGATTTTCTATCAAGGATTTGAATTCCTTGATTTTTCCGAATACTCCATCCTTTGTTTTCAACAAATATATCCAAGTCTTTCTTGAATAGTCATCAATAAATGAAACATAATATTCATAACCACTCAAATATGTAGAGGGAATTGTACCACATACATCTGAGTGAATTAGTTATAATGTACCTTTAGTCTTTGTTTTACTCTTCGGAAATGGATTCTTGATATTATTTCCTCTTGCACATCCTTTGTAAGTGCCTTCATGATCGATCTTCAAATATGGTAAAACTTTTAATACTTTTCTCACATAGGGTAGTGCCTTATAGTTGATGTGAGCAAGCCTCCTATGCCATAGTTCACTTGGGCTAGTTGTCTCATAAACAAGGGTTGTTTCTGAATATCCCTTGAGTTTATATAATCCTCCTTCTTCTTCACCAATTACAACTACATATTCAATTGATTTTCCTTTGGGCCACATAAGTACTTATCCATCTATAAATTCAGCTCAATATTTTTTCTTATCTAAGAATGGGATATAAATTCAATTCTTCTTCAAACCTAGTACATATAAGACTTCCTTCATTTTCATGGGGGTTCCAGAATTAAGCTTGTAGCTTGCTTGACCAATACATTTGATAGGATATTGATAGTCATCTCGTAATGATACTTTCTACAGAGAGTTCTTCTCTTCAATTTTTGACAGAGTCTTCTTTTGTCCTATCATGTGTTTTGAAGCACCACTATCAATAAGCCAAGTATCTTCTTCAGGTTTCACAAACCCAGAGAGTGCAGAAAATAATACATACTCTTATGCATCTTCTTCTTTTGCTTGTTTTCTTTGGGGTTCATTTTCTTCTTCTTCATCCTCATATTCAGATAGATGCGCATGGTATAGTTTGTTTCTATTCTTGTTATATTATCCTTCCTTCGATGGACATTATCTGGAAATGTGTCCTAACTTGTGACAATTGTAACATTGAAATTGGCAGTAGTCTTTCCTTTGACTATTTTCTCTTTTCCTTTTGAACCTTTTGGGAGGTCGAGACTCCTTGTAACTTTCCCTTTTGAAGTTAGATTGACTTATCCATATTTTCGTATGGGTTTCTAGGGCTTGATCATCTTCTTTAAGTAAATATTCTCTATTGTCTACTCTAGCCTCCTCTTGGGCGGCAATCTTCCCATACAATGACAAACTTCATGCTTTCTTTTCTGGCACACATAGTCTGTCTGAATGAATCCCAAGGTCTAGTGATACCATTGAGAGTAGTCATGACTAGTTCATATTCATCAAGTGATTCTCCAATGGATTTTAGTTGCTCCTTAAATTGAGAAACCCTTGTGAAGCAGGCTTGAATGGATTCCCCTTTACTCATCTTGGTGCTTTTCAATTGAGCTCTCAAATTCATCTTTTTGTTGATGTTCCTTTCTTCATACATTTTGGATAAGGCATCATACATTTACATAGGAGTATATTTGGATGACACTTGAGGAATCAAGTGATATTTGATAGAATAAAAAATGATCCTCATAGCCATAATTAGGTCCTTCTTGTGCTTCTCCTTAACTTCATCTTCTTCTAGTTCTGCAACTTCTACTTTGATTTATTTATCAAGAACATTCTCTCTAATAATGATGCCAATCCTATGTTTCAATGCTCAGAATTTTTCTATGTCTTCTAGCTTGTCCTCAAGCTTAGTGCTTGGGGCCATCTTATCCAGGAGATCACTAAAAAATGAAATTTCTCAACATGAAAAACTGACCTTACCAGGATATGCGCTTGATTGAGGTGATTTGATTGGTACACTTGAATTCTGTAGATTCCAAGTATTCACCTTTCAAAATTGACTTGCAAGATTCTGATATACAATTTCTGCAGTTTTCCGGTTCTCTGGTTTTCCGCAGTTTTCTAGTCCAAGGCCAAACTAAGGTTTGAATTTCCCGGAGATCTACCCACTCAAAAAATTCAACCTGGTCTCAATATATGCGCTCTAGGGAGGCACAACTTTTGATGAAATCATATATCCAAAATTATGACTTTGATAGAAACCCTCATTTCTTGCTGGAGGGACAGGAGAGAGAGTTTCACCTTGTAAAAGTTGTTCTATTCAGGATAGCTATGATACCTTGTTAAGATTTCATATGCTTAGCTATATATCATCAGTATTCAATTCATTTTCATAACAATAGCATATGCACGATCATTGAAAGAAACACAATCACAAGATAAACACCTATTTATCCTTGGAAACCCTTAAGGGGAAGAAACCCATCAAAACTTCCTCTATACAGATGTATCAAGAGTACAAAGGTAAAACCCCAAACATGTGCTCTTCGTCCTTGCATATCTCTCTCTCTCTCTCTCTATCTCTCTCTCTCTCTCTCTCTCTCTCTCTCTCTCTCTCTCTCTCTCNTCTTTAATGATATACACACACCTCCTATATTTATACTCTTTCTTACACTTTATTTTTCCCTAACAAGTCGGCCTTAATAAACTTACTAGGCTGAATTCACCAAGGAAGTCACAAAACAATATTTTATTATATTTAGGAGGGTTCTATTGACCCGACTTACAACGTAGGTTTTACCTCATGAATCTTTAACGACCAAATACAATAGTAACATCCCGACGGAAGAATAAAACATCTCCCATAGGTTACATCAGTAAAATACATTTAGAATATTATTTGAAGTTACAATATTTCAACATATTCTTGACAAACCCGTTATTTGAGTCCCCTCTCAAAAGACTATTTGAGTGGTGTTGATGACATTGGTACCACTTTTCCATTCCTTTAAGGAATTACTCAAGGAGTAGATCTTTCCCATATAGTTTCCCACTTAAAAGTGTAGTGTGATGATCTAAAATACAAGATAAATAACAGCCAATCTCATGCTCAAAACATTCGATGGGTTAGATCCCAATGGGTGGGTCACTCATATGGATCATTATTTTTCCCTGCATGGCATCATCAATGATTTTATTAAACTTTTATTGGGATTATTATAATTGGATCATGGACATTGGAAATAACAAAAATGGAATAAGAAATCTCATAAGGTTTACATTTCCCGGACTCAATTTGTCTCATATCTCTATAAACATTTTGAAACTAACACTTGTTATTTGGGGGAACTGACTAAGATCAAACAATATGACACAATTGAAGACTTTATCTCTAATTTTTCAGTAACTAACCATCTGCACTGAATGCATGCCTTATACCATTTAAATGATTTTTCATTAGTATTTTAAAAGAAGATATGTGTGCATAGATATTAATGGCTTGCTCATCCAAAAAAAAGGGACATTGGTGCGAAGCAAGCGCAAGAATCCATTGACTTTAGTGGCATAGTCCGAAATAAAATGTCATAAGAAATTTTCCTTGCCCTGAATACTTTGGAGTTGGTGCAGGGTGTGAGGGGGTTGAAGGTCAAGTATGGATTGCACCTTCAAAGTGTCAATGGTGATACCTTTATGGGAAACGATGAATCTAAACTATCCGTTGGAAGGGAGGAAAAATACACACTTAAGTGGGTTAAGATGAATGTTATACTTCCAACATGAAAGGAATACTTGTTGAAGGTATTCTAAATGTTGGGAATACTTCTTGGAGTGAGTTGTGAGATAATCCCAGTAGATGAGGATAATGTGTACCGTCATGGAAACAAAAACTCATAGCTTGTTGGAAGGTGGTTCTTGTGTTCTTTAGACCGAATTACATGACTTGATACATGAATGTGTCTAAGGGAGTGGTGAAGGAAGTTTTATATTGATCTTCTTTTTAAATCTAAATTTCATTGTATCCAGAAAATCCATCAATGGACAAAAAGAATTCATTTCCTGCAAAAGCAGCAATAATTTGGTCGATAAATGGTGTTCGGAAATTTCCTTGGGATGTGCCAAATTTATATCTTAGAAAACAATACAAAAATGGATGGTTCCCTGTAAAATTTCACTGGTACGAGGTTAGAAACCCATGTTGTGTACGCAATTGGGTAAATAAACCTTGCTTGGTGGATATTTTCGATCTCAGTTTTGACAATTGGGGCTTTAGAAAGGTGGATTGGTCGTTATTTCTGGTGAACCAACATTAAATAGGGACATATGTTTATCTAGTTCCCGATAATAAATGGTTCGATATCAGGCATCTCAATGTAAGACCAAGCGAAAACGTCACAAAATTCTTCAAAAAGTACTTTTTAACCAACGACCTCTTTCGAGGTGCACGAGGAACCTAGCATGAGGTTTTCAACAATGTCGGGATTTACAAATATGTTTACCTTGATAGTAGCTGATATTGTAGCCATGTTCCCTTCCTTAAAAGAATCAGGTGCTGGGACTGGATGTTTGAACCAATCAACTTTACGAAGAGGGAGAAATTCTTTCGACTCCACAGTGAACTAGTCTGACGTCGGTTCACTTGGCTCCTCAATACTGAAGTACCCTCAGTTAGGTTCCATTAGGGATTCAATAATTTCTTCATCATTATGGAAGGATGGGGTGGTGATATTGGGAGGGTCGGTAGTTGTTGATGATACAGATAGATGATCATGTGTCCATATAACATAGATGGTGTTTACCTCATTCAAAGAGGATGCTATGGGGTGGATCTCTTCTATAACTGTGATTTTCAATTACAAAGAGAGCTTACACAAGTTATCCAATACAGGGAAATATTCGACTAAGTCTGTGCAATGATGACAGGAGTGGCCATATAAATCACATATCACACATGGACGGTTTGTCCTAAGAGACTTGTTTTTTAATTGGCTAGGGTCAGGGACTTGAACCAAGGGGATGTTATCCTCATCATCCAATTTTTTGACATACATTCTGTAAGATAGGTAACTACGGACAGTTTTGGGTAGCTTGATCAATGACATCACACAATGTGCAAGGAATTGGTGTTCAATTTGAGGAGGCAGATTGTGTGCTTGTGGATTTAATTCGATTATTGGATGGGGTAGTGTTGGACGTGTTTCTAGTAAGTTTTAAACCTATTCATAAAATAAAATCATACAAATTATTTTAATAAAAACAAAGATTTCACCACAATATTCACAAATAAACACAGAGATTTACCTTGGAAACCCTTAACTAGGAAAACCAACAAACCTTGGAGCCACGCTTCCTATTTTCTCATTATATTTATGAATCCCTCACAATGAAAAAAATAGGTATTCAACATCATCCAATACCCTAATCCGTTCACCCGGATTAGAAAATAGACTCCAATCCCTTAACGGGAAATAAATTACATATTTTTAGAAAATTACCTAAAATAGCCAAAAACAACCAAAGTGTTTTTGGCTCGCTATGCTCACCTCAGAAATGACCTAACGACTGTTTCTATGAAGGTTTCGACAAGGATTTTCAAGCACATCGATGATAGGTGCACCTCCCCTCCACATGCACATGCAAAGAATACAACACATACCCAACATTATCCCACTTGTTTTTTTCTTTGCATGGAAATGAGTCATGTACTCATAAAGTCACAGGTTCAGGGCATTAATTTCCATAGATTCTCTACACCAAGAGAACTTATCTATACTGACAAAATTTGTTAATGATTCTGCAACATTATTCAAGGTGTCAACCTTCTCCAGGAGCACCTTCTTGTCTTCAAATATATCTATCACAAAGTGATATTGCGCATCAAGATGCTTTGTCTTAGTATGATAAGTAGGCTTCTTTACCAAGAAGATTTCATTTTGGCTATTGCAATCTAACCTTATAGCTTTCTGTACAAACCCAATACGTGAACACAACCTCTACAACCATATTGCTTCTATGTTGGCATGCATGGCTGCCATGTATTCAACTTTTATAGTTGAGAGTGCAACTACAACCTATCTCTTGTTCATCCAATTGATAGCTCCTCCAAATAGAATAAACACATACCCACTTGTATATATTCTATGATCAATATCTATAGCCTAGTCTGCATCAACAAATCCATGTAGATTTATTACTTTGTTTGGTCCAAGTATTCCTTGGTAGCAGATTGCATAATCTGTGGTGCCACGCAAGTATTTGTAGACCATGTTTATAGTTGTTATATGCTCTTTCCCTGGCTTTCACATATATATTCTAAAATATCCCACTGCATGTGCAATGTCTCGTTTGGTACAGACCATTACATACATCAAAATTCCAACTACACTGGCATATGGAACTCGTGACATATATTCTTCCTCTTCCTTTTTCTTGGGACACTTCTCTATAGATAACTTTAAACCAACAGGAATAGGAACCTTGACCGTCTTACTTTCCTGCATGTTAAATATATATATTACCATCTCAACATATTTTCTTTGATTTAACCATATCTTCTTGTTTGCATGATCTCTTCTTATCTCCATTCCCTTAATGAAGTTTACAGCACCATTATCCTTCATGTCAAATTTGGAGGACAACTGAGACTTCACTTCCTTTATAAAATATTTGGTGTTTCGAATGAGAAACATGTCATTAACATGCAATACTATGTTAATGATGTGATCACCAATTTGTTTGGAGTATACATAGTGATCATCCTGCTTCTCACAACCCCAATCCAAGTACATATGTGTCAAAAATTTGGTACCATATCCTTGGAGATTGCTTTAGATCGTAAAGAAACTTCTTTAGTGTACATATCAACTATTTATTTCCCTTTACTATGAACCCTTGCATTTACTTCATGTAGATTTATTCTTCAAGATATCCATGTAAAAAATTTGTCTTCACATCCATATTATCTACTTCAAAATCAAAAGCAGTAGCAATAGCAAGAAGAAATCTAATGAAAGTTAATTTTTCAACTGGAGAAAATATTTCACCAAAATCAATTCCCTCTAGACCTAAAAATATCCATTTTCTACCAAGCGTCCTTTGTACTTCTCCACTTTACCTTCTACATTCAACTTCTTTTTAAACAAACATTTTCTCCCGATGGATTTTCTTCCAGCTAGTAACTGGACTAGATCTCGAGCTTCATTTTTGTATAGGGCATCCATTTCTTCAACCATGGACTTCATTCAAACATCACTATCTTCTAAATTAATAGTTTCCTTCACATTTCTAGGACCATCATCAGTAATAGACAAAGAAAAATGAAAGCAAAAATCAAGAGGGGAATACCTTTTTGGTTTCCTTCTTTCTCGCGATGATCTCCTCAAAACTGGGGTATGAGGTTCTTCTTCTTCTGTTAGGTTAGATTCTTCACCATCTAACTCAAACTCTATCTTCTTTGGTTCCTTTTCCATTGGAGACAATTCCTCTTTGGGGACTTCTTTTACCTCTCTAAACACAACATCTCGACTATAAACGATCTTCTGACTTATAGGATTCCAAATCTTATAACCCTTCGTGTCCCTTTTATAGCCAATAAATATAAATTTTTCATCTTTGTTATCCAACATGCTCCTTTTCTCCGTTGTAACATGTACATAAACATCACAACCAAAAATTTTCAAATGCTTAATAGAGGGCTTCTTACCAGTCCATACCTCTTGTGGATTTTTTTCAACCAATGATGATGCGGGTGATTGATTTACCAAGTAACATGTTGTCTCCACTGCCTCTGCCCATAATTCTTGTCCAATTTCAGCACTGCTTAGCATGATTATTGACTTTTCCATTAGTGTCCTATTCATCCTCTTGAAAACTCCATTCTATTGAGGTGTGTATGGAGTATTATTCTGCCTTGCTATACCACACTTCTTATAGAAGTCCTCGAATTCATTCCCATAGAAATATCCACCATTATCTGTCATCAACACATTTATTTTCTTTTCTGATTGATCTTCTACAAGAGCCTTAAATTCTTTAAATTTAGCAAATACTTCATTTTTTTCAAAGCAAATAAATCCACATGTTCCTTGATAAATCATCTATAAATGAAACATAATACACATATCTACCTAATGATGGAATATACATGGGTCCAAATACATCACTGTGTACTAACTACAAAATTACCTTCGCTCTTGTAGCACCAGATGAAAATATTACTTGATTTTGTTTTCCATATATGCAATGTTCACATAGTGCAATCAGTCATACCTCTAACCATACCTTTACCTTGGAATGTTCAAAGTCCCTTTTCTCTGATATGTCCCAATCTTTGATTCCATAGCATTATATTTCCTCATGATGTAGTCAAGGTTCTTTCATCTTTACCTCCTTCCTCAAGCACAACAGAGCTATTACATTCATCAATGATGGTTCTTCCCAATATCTTGTACAGAGTTCCAGACTAAACTCCCCTCATCAATACCATTGTTCCTCGAACCATTTTTCAACCACCATCTCCACATAGTCTTTACACTTGCAACATCCATCTTTCTGACTGATGTCAAGTTTTTTGCTAGATTTGGAATGTCTAGCACTCCAGGTAGAGTTTTAATCCTTCCATCCTTGAGTTTCATCTTGACTATACCATGTCCAATGATACTAGCTAGTGAATCATCACCCAAGTACACATCTCCTCCATTGTACTTTTAATATTCACAAAACCACTCCCTATGAGGAATCATATGACATGACGCACCTGATTCAATCGAACATATATAACGTTCTGAATGATTACCAATGGAAGCTATGTACACATCCCCTCCTTCTTTTGAGGAGGTATTTTTCTCTATGGAAGGGATATCCTTATATCCCTTTTCTTTCTCAACATTCTTAGATCTGTAATCCTTTTTATAGTTCCCAACTTTACCGCATTGCCAAAATTTCCTTATTCCTTTTTCTGGGGATTTACATCTATCCTTAGATTTAGATATCCCCATATATCCCTTATTTTTGTTTCTCTCTTAGGGGTGACCTCTCACATACAATTTATTCATGCAATGATTATCCATGGTTTTCTTCCTCATCTCTTATGATAGTAGGGTTGATACTATTTCATCAAATTTTAAGGTTGCTTGACTAGCACTACCTATTGCAACAATTAGGTTGTCCTAGGAATCTAACAAAGAACAAAATAATGTAATACATTTATCTTCTTCAACAATTTTAATGCCAACAAAGGTTATATAACTTACCAAAGGATTGTATACACTTATATGCTCTATCACTGTCATTTGCATCCATTTTGAGATGAAACAATTTCTTTTGTAGAAACAACTTGTTCACAAGGGATTTTGATTGATACAAACTCCCTAGTTTCCCCAAAATCTTTACCGCACTATATCCATTAGATATGTTCAACAACATAGAGTCTGATAAACATAATTGTATTGTAATCCTCTCCCTTCTTTCTAATTTATCTCAATCATCTTGTGATGTTCTAGTGGGTTTCGTACCTGGATGCACAACAATCCATTGTTCCCAATCTACAAGAATATCCTCCATTTTGGGCTTCCATAGCTCAAAATTATGGTCATTAAATTTCTTGAACTGCTCGCCATTCTCTTTGAATGCAAAAATAAATGTTGCAAAGCTCCCACTAAACCCAGGTTTATCACACACCCAAGATCTATCAACCACGTCAAACCCTCAACAACAAAGGCATCCCCCTGATGCCAAAATCAAGCTCTAATACCACATGTAAGATTTAAACCTGAGCAGAGAAGCAAAACATATAGATTTTTTTAAGCAAAACAGATATTGCACCACAATATTCACACATAAACACAAAGATTTTCCCTAGAAACCCTTAACCGAGAAAACCAACAAACCTTGGAGTCACACCTCCTAGTTTATAATTATATTTATGAATCCCTCATAATACAAAATATAGGCATTCAACAACATCCAATACCATAATCCGTTAACCTAGATTAGAAAATAAACTCTAGTCCCTTTACTGGGATTAAATTACATATTTTTAGAAAATTCCCAAAAATAGCCAAAAACAACCAAAATGTTTTGGTTCGCTATGCTCACCTTGGAAACGGCTTACCGATCATTTTCGTGAAGGTGTCAACAAACATCGTCGAGTGTAGCGGTGGCAGGCGCACATCCCCTCCACACACACATGCAAAAAATATAACATATATCCAAGATTTCTCCTTTCCTTCTTCTTAGGAGGAGGTGAGGGGATTCTAATGGTATCCTCCAGCATGGTCTAAGGGGATGCATGAATCGAGGACGTTGACATGGATACACTATGAGGAGGTCGGTTGGTAGTATCAATGGTTTGGAATATCATTAATATGACTTGTGGGATTAAAGGATGATTTGGTGGTGTGAGGTACCAAACCAGAATGCCCAAGGTTAAACCCATAAGGTTGAGGGTTTCCATGACGTGTGTGCTCACAATTCTTGAAGGTGGGAACAAAAAGGGTATTTGTTGAATGGGTATAGCTCTCTATTGGTTTCCTGGTAACTGATAAGGGATGGGAGCCATCATCGGTTGTGGTTGGGGTTGTGGATGGGGATAATGATGAGGTGCAGGTATATCGAAGGAGAGAGTGAAAAGATCGTATATTTCTACAGCCTTTGAGGGTGGCGGTAATGCCAAAAAAGTGACGGTCATGGGGGCCTCTCAAAACATACCCCTCCCTACGATAGACAATGAGGGGATAAAAGGATTGTTGATGGAATTGTCCACCATAGGGAGGACTTTATTCTGGAGAGGTTGGGCCTTTGGGGTTGTAATAGGTCAACTAGTCGATCTTTATGACCTTCCCTTCACGAGGGAAAATCATAAGTCGAAAGACTGTGGAAGCAGCGACTTTCATGGAATACATGTAGCTCCGTCCCAGAAGAAGGTTGTAATCAAGTTGAGCATTGACCACTTCGATGTCAATCAAGATAGTCATATGTACACTTGGTAGAAGTCCCCAAGGTTGGGCCACATGGCCATCATAGGCACGTAAGGTAGCCGAAGATGACTCTAGCATGGGCGATCCAAGCTTCAGCCAAACAAAGGTGGACATGACGCATGTGGATGCCCTTTCATTGACAATGCATCGGTGGATGATGAGGTTGTGAAAAATAAATGGGATTTGGAAATAGATGGACGAGGGAATACTGGGTTCATAGTGATCCAAATAAAAATCCATGAGGCATGAATCTGTGGGATTGATAGTGACTAATGCAAACAAAATTATTTTTTGTTGTGTGGGGGTGATTCCTAAGAACTTCCGAGGTTGGCATGGCAACAGTGGATTGGGAAAAGTCATCGATAATGTTGCAATTAGGTGCAATGAAGGAATTAATATTATTCATGAAATGACACAAAGGAAACTTTGGTGCTTTGGTGTTCCCATCAACTGGCTATCGAGGTAACTGCAAATGTGATTCAATCAAAATAGGGTCCCAAATCTTACTGATGGGGATGGTATCAACAACCGAATTGTACTAGTTATGACATGTTTGGATATTAACCTCATATGTCATCGTAAAAATATGTTTAACCCTTGAATCATGATGCTAACTCTAGGAAGCTTCATATTGGATCGTAGGTTGTGTTCTCATCTCCCTTTGGTTTTGCAACACCATGGGAGGTTGGGTTTTTTTCAATGAGTTTTGTTGTTTGTAATGGATTAGGATGCAACTAAGGGGTGGCCATGGAATCTTAGTGGTTGGACTCGTCCCAAATCTAATGAGCTCTGGCTAAGTGGGGGTAGTGGCGAGTGGAATGTTTGTAAATGTTACAGAACGTACATGGGTTATTAGTTCACAACTATAGGTTCTTTCCTTTCCTAGGTGGTTTATTAGGGTCTTAATTAGTGGGATTGGATTCCTTATTTCCTCGAGGGTTAAGAGGTGGAATTCCCCTCCTTGGCGTTGGTCGTTTTTGTGATTCCTCCATCATCTTCTATTTGGTTGAACATACTGATTGGTGGAGGAGGTTTGGCTAGGTGAATGGTTTGACTGAGTGTAGACTTGTCATTGCAGTGCAGGAGGGGCTTGAGGCCATGTCAATGCCATGGCCACTAGAGAAGGATTTGGGTAATGGTAGTAAGGGTTATCTATTGGATTTGGTGCATATCCTTGAGGGGTGTTCCTGTAGGTGGGTCCTTGATAAGATGGGTCGTGGACATGAGGGGTCAAGGTCAAAGGCACATAAGAGGGTGTTGCTCTGGAATGTAAGGTTTCCTGGGATAAATCAAGTCCACAACCTGGAATGGGGAGGACCTTATCAAAGGTTGTGTGACACTAGTCATGGTTTCCTACATAGGGTTCTTCATGGGAGGTAGATGCACATAGGTTTTGAATACAGATGCGATAGAATCAATCACACAATATGTGGCATGCAATGCCCCCTGTAGGTCTTTCCAAGAGGAGTCCTCATGAGGGGTGTCTAGAAAGATGGTGTAAATGTAACCTAATTGGCATAAATCAGGTGGAATTGTTGGGATTTAAGGATAGCCTCCTCTTCCATCTATGGGAATTCAGATGCAACATCCTTGGAAATGCTTGGGATAAATGATTTTAAGAACCAGTTGAGGAAAATTATATTGTCTAGCTTGGTCTTTCATAAACTACATTGTCTATGTTATTCATGGATGTGGTATGTGATATGGGTAGTAGTATTATGTTTTTAAGACAAAAGGATCTTGATGCCAATGTCGTAACTCATAGGTAGCTAAAAAAAATGCAAGAAGGTGGAGGCTAACGATGCAAAGGTGAAGGGAGTGCCATGAGGTTGGTCAATATACCACTTGGTCGAAATGCCAGTGAAGGTCCTATGGAGGAGGAATAGTCTAATATAATTATCCATTATGGAGTTTGAGGAACACCACAAGTGAAAGGACATGATGTGATTTTTGGGGTCCTTGTCGACTTCCCCAAGGAATATCTAAGGGGAGCTTAGTGGGAATTGGGGGCTATGTAGGATCATGACAAATTTGGGTCATTGGTCAATCATACCAAATTTGGAAGGTTAATACTAGCCATGAGAGGCAAACTTGCAGGCATAGAGTATCCATGTAGTTTCAAAGTCAAAGGGGGGTTCCCTAGATGAAGGTTCCCATGGGGGCTTCACTCAATGAATCTCTAACATAGCATGTTCGTTCGTGGAATATGAAACAATACCTTAATTTCAATAAATATTGGAAAATACCTCCCAAAATCGGTTTTTTTAACCCCCTCCCAATATGCCTTCTCAATTTAAAAAAAACCTATTTTCACTATATATTGTACATATCCATTTTTTTCATTTACATTTTTTATACCCATTTATATTTCTACATAGTGAATTGACATGATACCCCTCTTATGACCCCCACATGCATTCTACAATGCACCTTGCTTCTTTCAATGTATATTGTGGATGCACGTTACTTCACCCACAATGAAATTACTCAAACACATATCATTATGATTTGCTACGTCTAATGGTATAATGAAGAGATGGAAGATCACTTTTGTGTGTTACTAGAGCCAATGCACATAGTACAAATTTTAGATTCAATGTTGCTGGCCCCCAATTGTTGACTAATCCTCTTGTGGGATGGGTATACAAGCCCCCTAGGCATGTAGAAAGCACTAGGAGTCTGACTAATCCTCCCAAGGACTTTAATAGGCAGTAGTGGTTGGGTATCCAATCCCCCAAAGCCTAACGATGGCTTGTAATAGGCCTTGGGAGTCTTAGAGCCTCCCAAGGAAACCATCAGCATCATGGAATACTCTGTGTTTATTATCAAACTGTTGCAGCATGGAGAGTCCTCCTCAAACCAAAAAATAACTAGGATGGCCTCATAGTTACAATGTTACAAGAAAATCTCCCACTTCCACGTCAAACACCCCTAAACTTACTCGCAAATGATATGGAAAATGTTGGATCCCTTCTCCCTAAGAGAAGCATGTTTCTAAAGCATAGTGGGGGGGGTCTCTTAAACCCAACATTTTATTTCATGATTGTTAATTATAGTGTGGACATTCCTTGGTTGATGAATATAGGTGTTGGATGGGGGAGGTCATTTTTACACCCATCAAGGATGAACCGAAATAAAGGAAGGGGGTTCTCAGTGCTCAATACCATTCCTCATTACCTCACTTGGACTTTCCTTAAGGGGGTATTTACTGTGCCCTTCATCTGACCTGCCATTATGCCAATTTGATCTCTCTAGATCCCATCTTGTTTGATGTCTCAGGCATGCCAACATGGGAGGGGTATGATGGATCACTAGTTATCATCTAATGGGGTGTGTTACATTCACAGTGATAGGTTTATCAATCACTAATATTCTCCCCTCTTCATTTGCAATATGTTTAGTGATTCTTTTGTGTCTCTGGTCTACATGCTTTCTGGGCTTCTGGGAGGCAACTTCAAAGGTTGGCCATGTTTTGAGACTTAGCTTGTCATGGCATTACTAGGGACTCAATCATTCATAACTTCACTTTTCCCCCAAATTGACCATAAAAACTTGTTATCATTGCTGCTACATTCACTATGATAGATTTATCAATCACTATTGTTCTCCCCTATTCATTTGCAAGTTGTTTAGTGATTTTTCTGTGTCTCTGGTCTACACGCTTTCTGGGCTTCTTGGAGGAAACATCACAAGGTCACTAGTGTTTTAAGCCTTGTCTTGTCATGGTATTAATAAGGCCTCCATCATTCATTTTTCTCCCAAATTTACCATAAAACCTTGTTCTCATTGCTGCTACACCTCCAAAGAGGTATGTAAGATCAGAAAGGAACTATGCTACTAAACAAAATAGATTACTCTGATTTTGGGAGAACTATTCAAAGAATCCCTTTTAACTGCAGAATGAAAGGTTCAATTTCAGAAAGACCAAAGCGGTTAACAGAGCCTAGGACCATTGCACCCTCGAGTATGGGAAACATGTGTTAGACCTAAGGGACTAGGAACTGGAATCTAGGAGTGATCTTGATTATTTTTTATCACATCCACAGGTGGTAGAAATGCAATGAATACATGCATATTTAACTACTTTAAATAACTTCACGTAGGAAATGATTTACATGAAACCATGAAGGATTTAAGTGAATAATAGACGTCAGAGGAACTTGCTACATAACAGTTACACAAAGAAAAGTGATTTGCACAAACAAATAAAAATGTTTTGGATTTTTTTGGGTTACCACGACATTTGAAAATAGGTTCCAGTGTCCACAGTTAGCACATTTAAAGTAAGATCTATATGTGATTTTCTTTCAGATAATAATATATTTAACAGTGTTATTGTTTCTATCAAATATTATGTGATAATGTATATGAGATTTCCATTCAATCTTGTAGGAATTTGCATGGATATTGTATCTCCATTTCCATGATCCCATCCATGAGTAGTAGAAATGCAATGAATACCTACCTTGCATCATATGAGTTTTTGTTTTGAGAAGTAATCTGATTTGAAAAGTAGCAAGAGATAAAACCAAGTTACATGACAAGATGCAACCTAGAAAGGATATGCATAAGATATGATAATTTTATTATTGTCCGCCAAATGACCACAAAAGTAAGTCAATGGGACTAAAAAACTATATCCATTGTAAATACATTAGTAGGACTGCCTAAGAAACTCTAATAGCTATGCTATCAGCAACAGAAAAAGAGTTGAGTACATAGCTAAAAGAAGGAAACACAAAATGAATGCAGAATCAAAGTGAGCCTACAGTTTGAATTTCAATATTTATGGATGCCATTGTAACATGATTTCAAAAAATGCTTAAGCATATGGAACAAATGGTGCCAACAAGATGATTAATAATCTACCTGCAATGACTCTTTATTGTTCTGATATCGTTCTACCTCGACTTTTAAATTTTGAAGCTGCTCATTTAGTAAAATATAGGGTCTAGATGACACAAAATACTTCTCATCCTTTACAATTTCCTGTCATATACCACAAATAGAATTATCCTAAGACAAACACTAAAAAAAACTCACAATCAACAAGAGTCTGATAAAAAATATGGGTCCTAGAAATTAAAGGTTGATCATTGACCATAATATATGTTAACCTGCACACTGCTTTAAAACTTTCATCTTTTCTTAGCATGCCTCTTATATCTTTGAGATTGATGTTTGCTAACATCTGTATTGAAATTTGAAATGAGGAACCATATAAAACAAGTGCCACAAGGTGGTGAAGTCCCTGCCGTAAGATTTAAAATGCATGATACTTTGTAAATATCTAAACATAATCTTAAGGTCAAATTTGCTAGTAGAGTAGTAATTATTATATGTACATTTTTATAAAGTTGTTATAAATTTAATTGTTAGGCCCTGTTGCCATGTTTGCTTAGTACATGCAAATTTTGTTTCCATGTTTTCCTAGTACATGCAAGTTTTAAGAAATTAAAGATTTAGAAAACCCAAACTGGATGAAGTTGAAATTGAAACTGAAATAGTATCATGGTCACTCCAATATCCATTGTAATAATCTTACAATACTCTGTAGCTAAATTTGACCATACATGATCGATAAGCGATTTTGATGCAGTATTTGTGTTATCCAAAAGCATAGGGGCTTCACTTGTTGACCAATATACTATCACGTTAGTTCATATTGTGGGTTTTAAAATGATCAAAAATTGAACCAATATATTGGAGGTATTGGGGGGATGAGGGGTTTAAGGTGGGGCTGGGTAGGGTGGCTTATAAGGATTGAGCTATAAAAAGGGGTGGGGAGGAGGTTTTAAGTATTGAGAGGGGGTTTCAACAAAAGAGTTTGGGTCAATATCTCTCGAAATTAAGGGTATTCTTTAATATCCCACGATCGCACGTGCTATGTGAGAGGTTCACTAAGTGAAGTTTCCGTGTCCAAAAGTAGATGAAGATTGTGATTATGCATTTAGCTTTCTAATTCTTTTGTTATGCTATTTGTTTGATAGATATCAACATTAAAATCACATAATATCATGATTCTTTGATGCAATTGTACATTGGATAATGCTTTTCTAAAAATAGCAGTTATGTTGTCGAATGTTGCATTTCAGTTGGCATAAATATTTAGAATTGCAATTTGTGATTGGTGGAAAATTACTTTTGCAATAGTTGAATCAATAGTTGCTTCTTCAAAATGTGCATATTCTAATATGTTTATATGTTTTTTGAAACATGTCATCTTACGATGTTTTGTATAGTTTAGTATGCATTGAAACCTGGAAGCATTCATATGGCATGGATTCTCTGAAGTATGTCTCCTATAAAAATAAGACATCGCACTTCATTGTAATCGTAATCGCTTACTATGCCATTAATGTGCATATGTTAGTATGTCATTGATGTGGATATGTATATTGTGATTATTAAGAGGGCATATGAAGATGCTTGAATGTAATTCTATGCATTGCTGATCATGTTGCAGAATCCATTTTGCATTACTTCCATATTGTAGGATGAAACATTACATACACATAACTAAAACCAAGATTAAAAATTTATTATTGCAAATCATTCAAGGAAAAGAGCCAACATTGTAGGAAATAATCCAAAATTTTGCATATCATTCTCAACAAAACATGAAAGAAATTTAAAAAAAAAGGTAAGAAAGAAGCTAAATATTTGAAGAATAATTGTCATTTTGTAAAATATATATATATAATGCAAAAAATGCATCTCATCCTTTTAAGTTTTTGTATTATTTTTAAGATTTAGTCAATGTTAACCAACCATTTGAACTAACTCTTAGTAGATTATAAAGAAACTAACTCTTAAGAAGTTTTAAAAAATTATATAATTTTAAATGTGAACAAAGTATTTTCTTTTCTTCTACCAGAGATTTTATATTTTTGACGGAGCAAATGGTTTCTTCAATAATCGTCCTATTCTTTGTTCAGTTTTGCATGTTCGGGTGAAGGAATATCTTAATTTGCAAAGAATAATTATCTTAATGTAAAGATTCTGTAAACCACTTAAATGTATTATATTAGCCCGTAGATAGGTAGTGTTGCTATGGTATTTTTTGTTTGCTCTTATATACAATATTTTGCCATTGCTTGCAGGATTCCTGTTAAATGTATTATATTAGACTGTAAACCAGTTAAATGTATTATATTAGTCTACATTTTAGACTGTAAACCAGTTAAATGTATTATATTAGTCCTTAGGTAGTAGTGTTGCTATGGTATTTTTTGTTTGCTCTTTTATACAATATTTTGCCATTGCTTGCAGGTGTCCTTATGCTCAAGTGTTGAAACTACTATTTTAGAGTTAACAACTTGGATAAAATATACGACAACCTCTAAACTATAGATATGGAGCACAATAAATTGAGATGTATTTGAAATCGTTAGGTTGTCCTTAACTTGAAGAAAAATTACAAGAAGTACAAATTGGGTAGCTAAAACAATAGTAAACATCACAAAAAATGGCTAAATTTACGGTCAAATGTGTTATTTACAGGTATTTTGGATGAGCAAAAGTGCCGTTTTCAATAATATTGACCTAGCTTTTTGTGCTCTTTGAATATTGAAATATTTTGTACCTGCTTACTTTTATAATTTGGAGAATGTGTAAATTTATAGAAGGGATACTGAGATGTTTTGATCATTTCCCATAACCCTTTTATTAAGGTTCTTGAATCGTTGGAAAATCTTGATTGCTGTTAAATCTTACTGTTGAATAGATTACCTCAAATTGGCTAAATCTTTCTCAGGAAAATGGCCTTATTTGCCTTAATTTACTTGTATATGCAAATTTTTAAGAAAATAATTGTTAAATTTTAATATTCATAAACACAATCATATTTGAATATGAATGTTTTTATAGTGTGTATAGTGTTTAGTTATTAGTCTTTGCTCTCCGGCTGGCAGGGACTATATGAATCGGCGGCCTCGGGATGGTAGGGACTCTATGAATTGGCTTGTCGCCGATTCTATTAATCTGCACATAAATTTATGCAAATATTTCCTTAAGTTTCATTCAATTATTTATAACACCGTTTTTTAAACTAATCATTCACTTGTCTTCTTACAACACGGCGTTGTTTACCGTTCTAGCAACCAATCATTAACTTGACTTTTACAATATGGCTTTTTTTCAACCAATTAGCAAATTGAAACTCTTATTTGGCCTCTTCTCGAGGCGGGTATGTTTTTCAATATCATGATATCATAAGTTTGACTTATGATCTTGGTAAAAAACAAGTGACATAGGTTAATGCTACTACTCCCTTAGCATTAGTTTGAGAGTAATGTTAATAGAATCTGCACATAAATTTATGCAAATATTTCCTTAAGTTTCATTCAATTATTTATAACACCGTTTTTTAAACTAATCATTCACTTGTTTTCTTACAACACGGCTTTGTTCATCGTTCTAGCAACCAATCATTAACTTGACTTTTACAATATGGCTTTTTTTCAACCAATTAGCAAATTGAAACTCTTACGTGTCTTCTTACAACACGGCTTTGTTCACCATTCTAGCAACCAATCATTAACTTGACTTTTACAATATGCCTTTTTTTCAACCAATTAGCAAATTGAAACTCTTATTTGGCCTATTCTCGAGGCATGTATGTTTTTCAATATCATGATATTGTAAGTTTGACTTATGATCTTTCTTGGTAAAGAACAAGTGACATAGGTTAATGCTACTACTCCCTTAGCATTAGTTTGAGAGTAATTGTTAACATTAGATGTTTGTTGTTTGTTTGATGCAGAGAAATGAACAAAGACCATTTTCGCTCTATAAACCACCACTTTATCTTTAAAAACCTGCCACATGGATTCCTTATTCCTTTGCTCGTGGATATTGCTACAATTTCCACGGCTTTGTTAAATGTCCATTTGTCATGGCTATATTTTTTCACAACCTCCTCTATACCTGACAAGACACTGCCATTGTTTTACACTCTTATATGCCTTTATCTTTGTGGTCTAAGGGAGGGTTGTTGAATGTAGAGGTTGTTTTCCATCTTCCAAAAAAATCTCCCAAGGCATCTCCTCATAAGGTGTAAGGCATCTTCTGGTATGGAGTAAAATCGGTGTCTTAGATATGGAGTAAAATATGCACAAGGCATCTTCTGATATGGAGTAAAATCGTTGTCTTAGGTATGGAGTAAAATATGCACAAGGCATCTTCAGATAAGAGGTAAGGCGTCTTCTGGTATGGAGTAACTAGTTGACTATCATGTAATTCCTGCAACATTAACACCACATCTATAGAATATTGATTTTTGGTTACACATTTGCTATGGACTATAACTCACCAAACAAAATTTAGGTTTTACGCTAAATGTAAAAACATATCGTATGATTGCTAATGAATTTTGAGAATTATCTGCTAAGTGACTCTTGCAATATTTACAAAATTCTTGCACAGATAGATATGGCCATAGATAGATATGACCATAACTAGTGGTGCTCTGGCTCATTGATAAAGCTCTAATATGATTTATGCAAGAAAGAATTTTACTGTCTGCACTAAGCAATGATTATGCATTCAATGATTATGGGTTTAATGGAGAAACATATTCTAATGCATATGTGAATGCAGAAGTATTTTGGTCACCCAGCATTTGCAAATCATACAAATGACTGTAATGTTTAATTGGAAGGTTCTAGAGCTCCATTCATGTATCATGGCGATTTCACTCTCTCTCAAAGTGTTTAGCTTGAGATGACAAATGCAGCAAGCAAAATAACGAACAAAAGCTAGTAAAACATGCAAGAGATAATAATAGAAATCCGAACTGATTTTCAATATGGTCCATTTGAGCTATGACATCTAAATAAATACAGAACACATAAAACCAGAAAATTGTATGCTCTATACACAACAAAAGTGCAAATATGTTCAATTTGATTAATTACTCTTTAGATTTTGAAAAATAGGATATACAACAAAACCCCATCTTGAATCTATCAATTATTGACAGGAAGGAACATATAGCTAAAATCAATAGAATGAGCATGACAATGAGCAGATACGAGAGAACCTCATCGAATGATTTTTGTTGTCTGTATGTTATTGTTCCAACTTAATGATTAATATACAAGAAAACATATGTATAGGCTATTCTTTTGATTCTTCAACATGAGGATAACATAATAATTTCTTCAATGTAGCATAAGAACGAACAAAGAAACATTACCTCCCTATCAGACTCCTCTTTTTCATTGGGTTAATCATTACCCCAAACATGCAATAGTTATCATCATCCTCACGGCCCCTGGTTCAATCTATTTACAACCCCCGGTTCTGCATGCCAGGCCGCTGCTTCCATCGGCTTATTTGAACTGTGAAAATTCTGAGGACACAAGCATTGGAACAAGAATTTGGGCAGAGTATGACTGTTCAGCGTGCCTAGATTCAAAGCCCACCGATTCAATTATATATGTTTCCTTTGGCAGCTTGATTCATGTTTCTAAAGCTCAGCTCGAGGAAATAGCCACGGATCTCAGGGAAAGCAGACAACCCTTCCTTTGGGTCCTTCTTCCCGACATCCTAGCTTCTACCATCTCAGATTTCTTACTCGATGGTTTTCTGGACGAGATCGGAAGCCAGGGGCTCCTTGTTTCATGGTGTGGTTTTGGGCTCGTTCTTTCATGGTGCGATTAGCTGCTAGTGTTATCTCATCCCTCAGTTGCCATATTCCTTACTCACTGCGGATGGAATTCCATACTGGAAGCCATAGCTCTTGGAGTTCCAATGTTGGGATTTTTTTTTTTCGCTGTTTACTTAGAAAATGTTGAAGATTAACACTTACAATTAGTTTGTAAATAAACAGTTATGTTACAGTTGTGATAAATTATAGTTATGCAACTATTATTGAATATATTGTAATGAGAAAAATAAGTGCCCGCTTCAATATGAAAGCTGCACCCTCCAGTTAATAAAATTTCTTGTTTAGTTTTTAGTCTTTTCACTTTAATCTTGGTGCCCATGATTTCTTAACATGGTATCAGAGCTTGGACAGCCCTGAATCTCTCACGAGAGTGGATGGAAGATGAGTTTTTTATAATCATGGTCACTTATTAGAATAACATCAATGTATAGATTTTTATCAATAATATTTGTGAAAATATCTCTCTGCAAGGATTGAAGTTGTTGCTCATAATATTTATTATTCAAATCTATATATATACGCAGTAATGTGTATATGGCAACCAGTACAGGAGCAGTGTAGATGGCAACCAGTACAAGATATAAGAAACAGACGAAACTTCATTCAAGACCTGGTGTAACTACGACTGGAAATAAGAAAAGGAACTTTATTGAAGACGTGGTGGAACTTTATTGAAGACGCGGTGTATCTAGCGCTGGAAAAATCTCTTGTCTGACTTGGCCGAAAATCTTATCAGAAATTTCAGACAATACTTTGTCGTTGCTGAGATGGGAAAAATCTTTGTTTTTTACATCACAAAGGGAAATTGCTATCTAATGTAGTATCTGTCAAATTAAAAGCTAGAACTGTCAAAATGAAAGCTGGAAATTTCATCGATATATCATTGTGCATGCTTGCTAGAGTTGTTGCCATGAAAAATTCTTTTGATAAGTCTGTCAAATTAATTTAAGTCAAGACAACTTACTGTTCTGAACACTCAGATTTATGTTTTACTATATGAAGAAGTTAATACAGTGTAACTCAATATGGATTGTTGTTCAAGTAATTCGGGAGTTGTGGTCTAGGGAAGGATCCCTCACTAGTTGCTGAGGTTACGCGACATGTGGATTGTCTAGTAATTTGACTTCGGGAGATCTACGATTCTGGAGTTCGGGGAGGTGGAATCCAGGAACTCGGGAATTCTACCTCGTAGGGTGATGAGGTGATGAGACAGCATGATGGAGTACCTGCAAAAATCTGAATATGTAAAAGTTCTTTATTTTATGTTATTATGTCAATCAAGTTTTTTTTTAAATTGTAGTGTTAAGAGGGTGTGTTGAAAATTAACACTTACAATTAGTTTGTAAATAGTTATACAACCGTTATTGAATATATTGTAATGAAATAAATAAGTGCCAGCTTCAATATAAAAGCTGCACCCTCTAGTTAATAAAATTTCTTGTTTAGTTTGTAGTCTTTCCACTTTAATCTTGGTGCCCATGATCGTAGTCTTTCCACTTTAATCTTGGTGCCCATGATTTCTTAACAGAAAAGGCATGGGCGTGGGAACGGCGTTCAGATCACCAGCAGCATGGTCTTGGACATCCAAATGTGCAAGTCTTTACTCCAAGTGTCTTGTCTCCTTTGTCTCCTGCTGCGACGTGGTAGAGTCGATGACTACGTGCCCACTCAAAAAAACTCAAAACCTCCCAAACTGTCCAAGTGGGAGGTGCCTAGGTCATCTAAATAAAGCTGTCGGACATTGGAGCAACTCAAGTTGATTTAATGTATGACCGTAAACTTTGGCTTTGGTAGTCAGATTTGTTATAACATCGGTGGACTTTGGGAGAGTCCTATTGTAATAGAAGATGAAAGGTCAATATCTTTGGAAGTAGACAGTGAAAATAATGACTACGAATATGAAAGAACTACTTTTCGATCTTACAACAAAGAATTCTATACAACCACTGCAGACCATGATGTAACTGACTTCATGTATTTCGAAAGCTTTACTCCTGAAGAATGCGATCAAGACGCAATGAATTTGCATTGTGAAGCGATAAACTCTTCAGGGGCATTTCATGAAAACAAATTAAAGACATGTTATGGCTACATGGACGTGAAACAAATTCCTCCGAACAAGCAGTAATCTGAGAAAGACGTTGAAAAATGCTAACAGGTCGAAGCCCTTAGCTGGAATTGGCTGTCAACCAACTCAGAAGGAGAAAAGAGAGACATTAAAGTCCATCTTGATATCAATGCAGGATTTGATCATCATGAGCATCTACGCGGTCATGCTTCGAACGCACTGCGAGTTCTCTCTTCTACAGCCAAAGATCGTCACAGTAAAGTTAATACTGCCAAAGGAATTCGTGATCGAAGGGTGAGGCTTTCTGTTTCAACTGCAATTCAATTCTATAATCTACAAGATAAATTAGGCCTTGAACAACTAAGTATAGCATTGGACTGGCTTATAACTAAAGCAAAATCTGCTATAGATGAAATTCCTCTTAGGAAATTCTAACTCAGACTTCTTGTAATATTTAAATTACTTACCTGTTCTACAAGTGATTATGAGAGAGATTAGAATAAAATCTTAGTTTTAGCATGCATAAGTTTAACATTAATATTATGAAAAATCCTTCTTATATCATTTAGATCAACTAAAAAGTCAGCTAATTTTATATATGTAGATCTCGGTTTATGCATATGATCTGAAAATACCAGCTTGCAAAATATATAATACCTTGATGATGAATAAAAGATATAGCAATTTATGTGTGCACAGTCTTTCTGGATTGCTGGATTGCTATCTCCTATGTGCAATACTCTCTCTCCTGGACTATTACCTATCAAAGTTAAATTCTAGTCAAATAACAATGCCACATCAATTATAGAAATTGTTTCAAACCCGAGAAGAGCAGAAAGAGTATCCCACTCCGTGCTTGGAATTTTAAAATGTGTAACCATGGAAAAGGCATAAAATTATGTTTCCATTCATTGTTAAAGAGTACATAAAGATTAATAGTATTGTTACTAAATTTATGTCATATAATACTAAATTATGTGGATATTAACATCTCCTTGTAATTGATTTTTTTTATACTTTAAAGTTATTTAAATTATGTTATTGTCACCCACCATTAAAATCAATACATTTAAATAGAATTTTTTCCAGGGTAAAAACACTAAAAATGAATGTAAATGTCTTCATATTATTTCAATAAAAACTTTTTTTATATGTTATAACAAACCCTAAAATTATATAGTATGATCCATTCAGCTCTAAAATCTTAAGAATTGCAATTCCCAATTCAAAAAAGAGTTGGTAGATTACATTATATGTGTACCTAATAACTATGTTGGTAAGGATTTAGTTGGATAAAATATTTTGTGTGTAGTTTCATGGTATTCTATAGGCTCATGTAAGCAAATTCCTTCAAACATTGAGCAACATTTCTTGGTTGCTTCACATTTTTGAATTCAATGCTCTACCCATTGTTTATAAGCTAGGGAAACTGCATTTAATACTGCTTACATTTTGGATACAAACAGGAAAGTCAAGAATTGGCGGATGGCTATTTGGTTTTATATAGTTTCAAGTATTTTAGATACAAAGAATAGCATTTAAAGATAAAAACATGCTCCCATTTGCAAGTTTAACTTCCATTCTAGTAAAGTCAAATCCCTCATAAAGTTGTGATGCCGTTCAACATATGTGTATGATCACAGACAGGGTTGCTACAGGCATTATGCCAATTTGTAGTCTTTAAATACCTACATAAGGCCTGCATTATGCCAATTTGTATTCTTTAAAAGGCTTGCATTCTTCATGGGGAGTCGTTTGAAAAAAACACAAAGCTTCATAGATAATCATCATGTCCTAGGAATCAAATTTAAAAACAAAGCTTCATAGATAGTCATCATATCGTAGGAATTAAATTTGCAAGGCAGGAACTTGCTGTCTTTAACAATCTCTCTTGTTGTATTAAGATATTTAAAATTTTACTAGATAGAAGTTTGAAAAATAAACTTTTTAAAATAGAATGTTCACCAAAAACAGAGATCTTTCAAACTTATATGGCCTTGCACAAAGTGAAATTTCAGAAATCTTAACACAACCACATTATTTCTTAAATTGTTGGACTAATCTTGACCACCCGTGCTAATCAATGTTCAATAAATTAAATGACTGGGCAACACTTAACAGTTGCTCAATATTAAATAAAAAAATATTAACTGCTGCTCAGTATTCAATAAATTACATCATATTTGCCAAAGCTCGGAAATTGCCATATTTTGCTAATTTTACCATTAAAACAAATTCTTTATTGTGGCCATTTCACTGTCAAATATCACATAGTTTTGTGGACCGAGAATTTGTAACTTAGGCTTTTAATATGGGATAAGTTACCTCTATCCAGTGTTGGAATTCGAGGGTCAAAGGGTATTTTTTGGTCAAATATTGGTAAATATTTTGAAAGAATGTTTAACTGAATGGACAATTAATTTTTCAAAAAGTATTTTTAAAGTTCAGTAATTTTTATAAATAGTTATTATTAATTTTTTCTTTTTTAGAGGTTGAACTATGAAACCAGTTTATAAACTTAAATTTTAATTATAGGTAATATAGATGCTTTATTAACAACTTCTATGTGTGAAGTTGTAGTTGTATTAATAGCACTATTTTCTTAATTGTTACTGGCTCTGTATTCTGATTCTGGACCATATTTCTGCTTACTCTGATTAAAAACCATTTTAGAGACCTAGCTCGTCATTGCTTTGATATCTTGATCAATTTCAAACATCCAGTTTTATAGAAAGTAATTTCCTCTTATAGAAAAGGTCTACATTTATAGTTGAAAGATAACAATTTTTAACAAAACTTTATGTGATTGGATAACTAAAAGTTCAAAACTCAAAAAATTAATTAATATGAAAAACCTAAATAAAATGAAATTCTAAACCTACCTCTATCCTCTACTTTTAAATAGAGTTTTAATCATTTTTAGGCAATGTTCATAAAAATCACTTTATATTTGCTAATAATTTTTGGGGCAAAGTTCATAAATTAAATTAGCAAACTACTAAACAAAACTTAATTTTATAATTTATGTATAGATGGGTACATATTCATATAATTCTATGCATAACATATAAATGGATGTATGTTATTAACTTATGGGTGTCTTAGTTTTGCTAATTGTGTCTATTTGAGTTCACCAACCACTTTATTTATGGGTGTGTTAGTTTTAGTGTTTCAATATACTATGTTAGTTTTAGTGTCTCAATATTATAACTTTTGGTGAATATATATCCCTTCCTTATGAAATTAAAGCCAGTTTTTCAAATTTAATCACTACTTGGAACAATAATTCCAATATTTGAAATAATTGAACATGATTTTCCATGAGAATTTGGTTTAAAGCAGTAATTCTAATATTTGAAATGTTTTTAAACATGATTTTTTTTATTTATGAGAATTAGTTTTTCATGGTATGTATTATATAAAAATTGGATACCCATAGGTGTTTATATGCATTTATGCTTGACAGTATTTCAAAATTAGAAAAAAAATAACTATAAAAGAAAATAATATATGAAAAATAAATTGTAATTGATAATTTGATGCATGTATAACTGGTAGCTAATACATGAATAACTCTTACCAGATGTACTAATAAGAAGCTTCATAACAAATAAAAAGTTCACCAACAACAAGTTAAATAATTGATTATGTTAGTTATTAGTTATTAATTTGTATAAATAATTTTAAAAATTTTCTTTTGAAAAAAATAATTTTTACAAATTTTATTGTTTTTAGCATACCATACATACACGCAAATGACAAAAAAGTTTCCACGTTTTAAATCAAAACCATCTGCGCATGGGTATATTTAATAAAAAAACTAGATATCGAGTCTCCGTATGCATTATCTTTGAAAAGTTTTTTTTTTTCTTTCACAGAAAAAAATCTTAATTTTATTTATAAAACAAAATTACAGTCTTCTCATTGACCAATATCAAACTGAATATTGTCCATTTATAAAAAATAATTCTTACAAAAATCTTAAACCTGTCTTGAAACAGACTTCATAAAGATCTTACAAACCATATATTATCATAGATCATATATTCATCATTCATGACCATTCCTATATACTCATATACTTATTCCTATACAAATTGCTATTACAAAAACTTTGCTTACCAAAGCAAAAGGTTCAATTTAACTACAGCAAAACACCAGTCCATAAACCATCAACAAATCTGCCCATCCAATCAATATCATCTCCATATACCCAAAATGCATATCAACAAAACTTGCCATCAACAAATCTACCCATCCAATCAATATCATCCCCATATACCCAAAATGCATATCAACAAAACTTACCAAAATTAAGTACAACTCAAAACATGCACATCAATCTTGACAGTGATCACCAGTTCATATACAAAACCAAATACAACACTGATAAACACAAATATGACCATCTCCTTGAAAAGCTAGATATCCTGTCTTGGTATGCATCATCCCGTGTTCTTGGCAGGCGAGTACAATGAAATAATAAATCTCGTGCTCAAATACGTTACGCGCTAAAACGGCCTGGGCCCCACTGTCAGATCTCTATTTTGATGGACTCGCACTGTGGCCGTCACAATTCTAATTCGTGAATCGTCATTCTCTCTTTCAAGGTTTAACAAAAATCTTAAAACCCTCATCTCTTTACGTTTTAACAAATTCATAATTTCTGTATGTTAATTTTGTTTTGTTTTATGAAGTTGTAAAATCTATTAATTGGTGTCAAAATTACAGCGGTTTTGGAACATTTTTGGGCAAGCTTTTTTTAATACAGAAATATGATTTTAAAATAAACTAAATAATCAGTTTTTTTGGTTTGATAAACCAATTTATCTCAAAAAAGTTTAACCATCATCATTATCAATTTAAAATTACTAATAAAAAATTAATTATAAATATTTTTATTTTTAATATTTAATTTATAATTTATTTATATTTATCCACCTTAAATTAAGTAACTATAATGTTCGTTTAATGGATTGAAACCATTTACCTTTCTTCAGATCAGTGGATTTTTTTTTCAAAATGGGTATAAATCAGAGCGTACTGTTCTTTCTTCAAACATATAAGTAATTAAAAAAAATATTAAGTTGAGTTATTTTGTTATTAATAATTTTCTTTTAAATTGAGTTTGGTTGAAACTTTTACAAAATTTGTATAAATCCGATCGGTCATCCACCCGATTCTTTAGTCAAAGATGCCAGTAATTTAAAAATAAAAAATAAAAAATTAATATAAAGTTTTTTTTATTAATAAAATAATATGTATGTAAATTGGGTTTTGTTTTTTCCAATGTTAATGTTAACATTTTTTTTATAAATTAATTTTGGTTTTTCTTTTTATAAATATTTATTTTTCATAAATTAAATTTGGTTTTATTTTAATTTTTTCAATAATTTAAATGAATTTTAAATGTTTAGTTTATTTATGTAACAAACTCAATCTCTTTTTTACCATTTCATCTTATGTTTTTTAAACAATTTTATTTCAACAACCAAAAACATTAGTGTGGTGGCATTACAACTTGGTGGCATTACAACTTAAGTGTGTTTCCATCAATTCTTAAATTCCACAAACGAAAGTAAATATATGACTAATGTAATACATAGTCTTACTAACAAATACTTATATATGCTTTCCCTAATTTATTCATGTTATCACAAGACTATTACTTTCTATTTTTTATGACTTAAGCAATATGTTCTCTGCAAAACTATGATCCATAGCTCATTTATTATATACAAATACGAAACTGGGTACTCTTTAAACATCATAGAATTGTGGAGCCTTAACTTGAGCCACTTAAAGGAGAAAAAGCACATAAAATACAAAAGCAAGAGAGATAGACCAATATAAGTGGTTCACCCGAACCTTGGACTAGGTCCACTAAAAGTTGTTAATGTTTTTTATTAATTTATCCAACAAAGAGAGTTAGAAATCTGCAGTGCAACTGCTACAATTTACTTTCTTTTTCCTTAAAGTCTCATAAAATGCAAAGCCTTTCATACTGCTGCTGGTATTTTGCTTAAAGCTACGATCCGGGGGTCTTCTCTCAAACTTTCCATTCTAAACTGCTATGGACCTTACCTCAATAGGGTCTCCTTCTGGAATGCTATGGCTTCAGGTGGCCTTCTCTCCCTCCCAAATCTAATTTTAGCCGGAGATCTAAATTTGACCCTGAATGCATCAGAGATATGGGGTTCCAAAGCGCAGCCTGACCCTTTGGGACCTTTCTTCTCTAAACTATTCTCTGATCATCATTTAGTAGATGTGGCTCTTCCTTGTGCTGGTCCTACCTGGAGGAATGGAAGGATTGGGGAAGATGGTATTTCAAAAAGACTGGATCGATTTTTGTTGTCTGATCAGTTAGTCAACATGTTGCCTAGATACCGAATGTGGACTCACAGATATGGGATTTCTGATCATTTTCCTGTGATTCTTGATTGGACTGATATTCAAAGTCATTGTGCTTATCCTTTTAAGTTTAATCATTCTTGGTTAGAAAATGAGGATTTCATTCATATGGTGCGTTCTGAATGGCCCCTTATCCTCTCAGACCCTTCCTTGGATGCTATGCAGGATCTCCATTCTAGACTCAAACTTCTAAAGGAGAAGGTTAAAACATGGACCAAAGCAGAATCAATAAAAATAAAAGACAAGTCTGCTGCTCTGGAAAAGGAAATAAGTTCTATTCTACTTTCCTCTCACTCAGCAATTTTAAATCTAGATCAACAGCTGAAAATGAACTCTCTCAAAGATGAACTTCAAAGGCTGATTGATCATGAAATAAATTCAGCCAAACTTCAGAGCAGAATTACCTGGGCTCAAAAAGGGGATGCTAACACTAAATTTTTTCATGCTGTGGCTTCAGCTCGAAAAAACCACAATGTGATTTGGAGTCTTCAAGATGAGAGTGGCAATTGTGTTTCAGATGACATTAGTCTTAAAGACCTTGTCTCTCAATATTTCAAATCCTTATTTGAAGATGACCACCTGACTAATTTGGAAGCTCAGCTTAAGGTTATTCGTCTTTTCTCGTCATTTATCAGTCCAAAGAAGATAGAAGCTTTTACTAAACCGGTGACTATCTTGGAAGTCGAAAAGGCTTTAAAACTCTTTAAAAAGGATAAAGATCCTGGCCCAAATGGATGGCCGGTTGAGTTCTATTTGTCTTTCTTTGACCTGTTGGGCCCTTCTTTGGTCAATCTGGTGGAATCTTCCAGACTCTCAGGCAAAGTGTCTTATGCTCTCAACTCTACCTTCCTTACTCTCATTCCAAAGATTGATCTTCATGTTTCCTTTGCAAACTAGTGCCCCATTTCTCTCTACAATCTTGTTTATAAACTCATTTCTAAAGTTGCTGCAATGAAACTCAAACCTTTCCTTAATGAGTCTATTTCCCCTCAACAATTCGGTTTTCTTAAAAATCACCAAATCCTTGAACCCATTGCTATTTCTCAAGAAGTTCTGCATACTGTTAATACCAGAAATAGATGTGCTCTCATTCTTAAACTTGATTTATCTAAAGCATTTGACAGAGTTAATTGGAACTTCATCCGTCTCCTTCTTATTCAAATCGGGATTCCACTGGTGGGGGTAAATTGGATTATGGGATGCATTTCCTCAGCTAATTTTGCTGTCCTTGTTAATGGCTCTCCTTCTTCATTCTTTTCTACCTCTCGGGGAATCAGGCAGGGTTTCCCTCTATCCCCCCTCTTGTTTATTCTGGTTATTGAAGGGCTTAATCTGCTGATAGAGGATGCTAAACGAAATGGTAAGATTAAAGGAATCAAAATCTCTCATCAGTTTTCTCTCACTCATCTACTTTTTGTAGATGATGTGATCTTATTTTGCCTAGGTTCTTTTGATGAGTGGTTAGCCTTTAAATCCATACTCGATATCTTTTGTGAAGCCTCAGGGATGAATATTAATGTGAACAAATCTAGCTTCCTCCATAATAATCTGAATGAGGACGTTCTCCTTAGAATTACTGATATTCTACCCTTCAGAGTGGAAAAATTTCGAAAAGGGTTTGGTTATCTTGGCTATTTTCTGAAGCCTTCAGGTTACCTGGTTAAGGATTGGCACTGGCTGGTATCAAAATTTGAAAAGAAAAATTCTCATTGGACTAATAGGTTCCTATCTATGGGAGGTCGTTTGGTCCTTATTCGATCTGTTTTATCTAGCATGCCAGTTTATTGGATGGCGTTGGTTCCAATCCCAAATTCAATATTAGACAAACTCAGAAAGATGATTTTTTCTTTTCTTTGGGGTTCTTCGTCCAAGATTAAAAAATTCCATCTTGTGGATTGGCAACTTTTGGCTCGTCCTACCTCTCATGGTGGTTGGGGAATTAAACATCTTCCTAGCTTCAGTCTCTCCTTGAGAATGAAAAGTTTTTGGCTAGCTCTAAATAGCAAAGGAATCTGGAATTTTCTCTTGATTGTCAAATATCTGAAAAATAAGCCTTTGCATGTATGGTTCAGGGAAAAAAGCTTCAATTACAGAAATGCCTCAATTATATGGAGGGGATTTATCTCTACCATTCCTTGGATTGGCAATGGCATCATCTGGCAGGTGGGTAATGGTGAATCTATCAGCTTGGATGCAGACCCGCTCATTGGGATGGGGTCTTCCTTTGCTCTGCCAAGAGACTTGAGAGATTATTTAGAAGATTTTGGCATCTGGACCCTTGCTCAAGCTCGCAATCAAACTTCCTTTGCCACAGGTTATTGGTTTTCTTCTGCAGAACTTGACCTTGCTGGTGAGTGGAAAACGATTTGGGATAACTATATTAGAGGTTTGGAATATGGTTGCATTCGCCTCTCTAATCAAAATGATACCATTCTTTGGTCTCACAACAGTTACATAGGGGCATTAAGTGCAGCTAAGGGATACAAATGTATTTTCTCTAATATATGTTCAGAGATTAATGATTCACTCCTGAAAATTTTATGGACATTGAAGATTCCTCTTAAAATAAAATGCTTCACTTGGTTATTGACAAGAAGGAAGATATTAACTTGGGAGCAGCTGCAAAGCAGAGGCTTCAATGGTCCAAGTCGTTGTGTCCTTTGTGAAAGAAATCTGGAAGATGTCCATCATTTATTTTTTCGCTGTCCATTTTCTGTTTGTATCTTCAAACACTATGAGGATAAATTCAAGTGCTCTTTTCCAGATTATAGCTCGGTTCATTCTTATTTGGACATTTGGTTTTCCTCTACAGCGCGATCAGCTATTTTTAGATATCTTCCCTTGTTTATTTTTCTGGGGAATATGGCTTCTTCAGAATCATTGCTTATTCGAAACGAAGAAATCATCATTCTCTACTCTGATTTCTAGGATTGAAGGACTGATAAATGCTTTCCCGGTGCCTAAATTAACCCATAAATCACGTAATCCTGGTCCTGTTCCAATAAAAAGTTTCCCTTGTGGATTCTTTGATGGTGCTGCTGCAGAAAATATAGGAGGCTCAGGATTTGTGATTTTTATAAATGATTCTCATCATTTTAATTTTTCAATGGGATGTGGAAGAAGCACGAACACAAGAGCAGAGTTGTTGGCTCTTTGGGCAATTCTAAGAGTGGGTCTTTTGATGGGAATTCCTTTGTAGCTGATATATGGTGATTCCTTGGTGATTATTTCTTGGCTAAACAGATTTTCAGCACTTGATGTTCCATCTCCGATGCATTGAGTTAAAGACATAAGATATATGCTCCAATTGTCCCTTCCGGTGAAGTTTAAACACACATATCGAGAGCATAATTCGCTGGCAGATGAACTCTCAAAAAAAGCCTTGCAGTTGGATATGGGAATTATTTCTTTTTCAGAAGTTATGGAGGGCCTGGTTATAAACCAAGGCAATTTTGATCTTTTTTAGAGTTGCTGATTCTATATTTTTTTCAGCCTTTTTCAGCAGTTGACAGAGTATCCCCTGATCATTTTGAGTCCACTCTGCCAGCCTTTTTTTCTCTGATTTTCTTTGTTTACAGTTCACCTTCATTTCATTTCAGCATTCTGACCTGATATATTCAGGAATGATGAGGAAAGTCTGCAAAAATCAGACTTTATTATTTGTATTATGATTCTGTATTTGTCTGTCTATGACCTGTGTGAGACAGATCTGTTGTCTTTTTCAGTCATCATAATGATTTGTAAATGATGTCTTTTGATTCATTTGAATAACAAAGACTGGTATTTTTTCCTCGAAAAAAAAAAGATTATTTCAACACTTCTACAACCTTATCATAAAGCTTCCATTTTTACTCATGGACTAATAAATAGACCATCTTCTCACTTTAACTACACAAGATTGAGTTGCAAAGGCTAAAGACATACCTTACACCATTAAATTCATAGTGTTAGGACAATGCCTTACTTTTATATATTGCATTGTGTACATTTTTCTTAGAGATATGGCTTTCTATAAAATAACCAAGATAAGACTTAACAATTAGCACATCATTGGCTCTCAATAGACTGGACAAGCATCTCATTACCAATTCATATACTTTTAGTTTAAATGTTAAGCTGCCACATACAATTTACACCTAATTGTTTTTATCGTAGTTAACATTTCCGTGACACATTAGTCTACACAATACATTCACATGAATAAGTATACATAGTTATACCTTTTTTGTAACTCCTTATTGACCATACCCTCTTCATAGGAAAAACATCTATTATTATACTTCAGGCGAAAGCTCTACATTGCTAAGTCTTAATACTAATATAAGTTTATCATTATATAAAAATAACAAGTCAATGACCTCTAGGAGAGATTTTGTTCATTTTTAGGAAAGTTGGGTAGCCATAATATTATCCCATATTGTTAATGGTGCAAGGTTATAATATTAGAATCCCTTTCCTTCCTTTCCTTCTGATTAAGTATGATTCATAATTTATTAGTGTTTGCCATTATTAACAAATAATAATGTTTATTATTATGATGACATTTATTTTTATATTTTAATAAGTAAACTAAATCTTAAAATATCTATGAAACCTCTTTTAATGTGATGACCATTACTTTATTAATATTACAAAACAATTTATATTTCCAACTTAAACTATTTATATTTATAACTTAAATATCCAAACATAGGTTTAAATATCAATTAAGCCCATAGGTTTAAATAGAAATTAAGTCCATCTTCTAGGAAGAAAATGACATAAAAAGTGCAAGGTATGAAAATGAATTCATAATAATGAAAATCAAAGAAAAACTATTCACAATTATTAACAAAGAATAATGTTTACTATTATGATCAAATCCGCTCAACATTCTTTGTGTAGTAAAAAATCAAACTCCAACGAATTGGTTCAACCGACTCTTAATCAAAGGTCCAACTCGAGGTATATAAACCCTCGCATTGTATTATTAGATTCTCTACATACATGGAAAAAGTGTAGATGTAATATATATACCCATCAAATGATATTGAGTGGCATCGCCTCTTCAGCTCACATATACTTGGAGGAATCAAAGGAACTTAAATGTTGGATTCAAAGTTTATATACGAATATCCACAAAGTTTATGGGCTTACTCCTTAGACTTTCTCGTCGATCCTTGAAATGATATTCAAAAATCATAGGCTTGTCTGGTGTAATATCAAGATGGATGATTTGTAGGGTAAGTGTTTGTCATATTTTTTCTAACTATAGTTTTGAAAATTGTATTCATTATTGATGCTAATGTTTCCTTATATACGAATTAGTTCACTAGTTAGCCCTAGTAAACCTGGCTTATGCTTCATTTCCTTTCTGGTCTAGAGAAATGACATGGCTATGAGTTCCCTTCTCCTCATATTTCAAACCTAACTTTTTAAGGTATCCTAATTGAGAAGTACATTTTCTTCTAAGTTTTTATTATAGGTAGCATATTAAGCAGATAATGGTTATGTTCACATATTCAATTCTTGACAATACAACTAAGACCCAATTCATTAATTACCAATTTAATTATCTAACCCATCATCTTGGTGCATCTCCATGTAAATGTTTTCCACATAAGTTTTTTCTAGGTCCCTCATTTTTTCACCAATGTCAAACATACTTCCTAGCTTGTTGCTAATTAAGGTAAGAGAACATTTCATCCATTTTTGAAGGAATTGAATGAATTTTAGGATAGTGTGGTAGAATATATATTTTTTCTCTCATGACCTTGTTAGAAAAACAGGATCGCAAAGCAATAACAATAAACACAATGCAAATATTAAAACAAATTACAAGAGAGACACATATCTTGGACGACAAGATTAACTACCAACATTAAATTTAATTACTGAAAGAAAACTACCTATGTGTATGGTGCCGCGATGTCCTCTGCAGCTGCCATGGATCCATCTAGGTTGAAGGAACCAGCATCCTCCCACCCGTGTGTTGGAGACTCGACACTGAATAGATGTACATTAAAAAAAATCAAGTCATCAACATCTGATTCTAAGTTAAATTTATTAGAAATTATGACATTAAATAAAATAATAACTAACCTGGTGTAGGTAGCTCTATGTGCCATGCTCCTACGTGGGAACTTGGCATGGATTCCCACAACGAGAACAACGATGTGGCACTGGTCTCGTCGAGTTGGATGGATCCACCTAGCTACCACCTGTATCTGCTCTCCCTCGCCCAGCACTAGTAGACCGTGCATAAGTGTGTCTCTCGGAGGGGTCATGCTTGCTCTGCGAGGACATAGCCACAAATGCGGTATGCCTGAGAATGTACCGTGTGGCACGTCTGACGGACTCATGGATCTCATCTAGCCCGCTACGTAACCCAGGGGGTTGAGGAGGCGGGTTTGGATCTAGCCTAAGTGCAGGAGGTCCTCTGAGTGAGTTCCGGTGGGCGTGAGGTCGATCTTGGGCTGAGCCAAAACCAACACCTTGGAACTCGATGATGTCGAAGTAGTTCACATGGAACCCTAACACAATCTCAGTCCACAGTTTCCTGAGAAAATACTGTGGGACCTTGACATTGTTGCATGGAGGCTTGTCGAAAACCATGAACCATCTCTTCCTCTGGTTTTCTCTCCATGGCTGGTAATTACACCAGTGCAAACTTGCCTCTTCTTCACATCTGGAGGCTATCCTGTTCTAGGATCTGTAAATTTGCTCCACAGTTGGGATTTTGTGATATTCAAGTTTTTTATATCCTCTTTGGATATACCAGTGCTATAATGCTCTCTCATTCGAGCCCTATATTCCCTCAAACTGGTTATCTCACTGTGGGAATGGTTGATAGATTCTATAATGTTTTGTATTGATGTGGTGAGGGAAACCCGAAAGGGTTCCCTTGTGTTCTTCAATTCATCACTCAAAATTCTTAATTGGTTTAAATCCCCATATAATTCATCTTCAGGGTTTTCTTCTTCATTTAATTCAGGGATTTTCGTCGTTTAATTTGGGGTTTGGGTCCTCTGTTTGGTTTGTTTCATTCCTTTCTTGGGATGGTTCATTGTGTTTAGGTAATTTGTACCTGCAATATCAAATTTTGCCCATTTCAATTGATTTTCATTTTTTTTTTAATTTTGTATTTTATTTTAAAAACAATGAAATAAACAAAAAAATTTGCATTCCTACTCTATTTACCTTACTCCAACATCGTTTTAGGCGATTTACACAAGTCCGTTTGGCTCCTTGGGGGTCTATTTCGTCTCCTTCGGGGTTGTTGTCTCCTCCTTGAGCGCTCGCGGGTGGCTATAAAACAAAAAACAATGCACACTGTTTTGTTTTGTTTTTTTTAAACACAGGGACGTGCACGTGTCCTTGTTTGCAATCGCGCACGTCCACATGTGCGTGCATGCATAGGCACACGAGAGCGTCCACATGCTCCTGCGCGCATAGGCACGCGAGCATGTCCACATGCGCGTGCGCGCTCCTATTGCCCACATTAGCAATTCGACATGGAGGTTCACCACCACCGAAGCAGGAGTGCGTGTGCGCATCTAGGAGGTGTGTGCGCATTGTTGATTAGATCCGCTTACGCGCTCCCATTGCATTATATTTGGGTAGCAGGTTCTTGCAGGCGCCCTTATATTTATAACTTAGATATCAAAACATGGATTTAAATTCCAATTAAGTACATCCACCTTCTATAAAAAAAATGACATAAAAAGTGTAACTTATTAGATAAATTCGTAATAATGAAAAAAAATGTTTGCAATTATTAGCAAATAATAATGTTTACTATTATGATTAAATCTGCCTTTCATTCTTTCTGCTATAAAAATTCAAACTCCAACGAATTGGTTCATCCTTTTGTTCTTAGTGAAAAGATCCAGCACGACTCTTAGTGAAAAGATCCAACGCAGAGTTATATATACCCTCATATTGTATTAATATATTATCTACATACATGGAAAACGTGTAGATCTAATATATATACCCATCAAATGATATTCAGTGGCATCACCTCTTCAGCTAACATACACATGGAGGATTCAAAGGAAAATGTGTTGGATCTCCAAAAATCAAAGCGATTGACTAAAGGTTATGTAAATAAAAATAAATTGGGATTTGACCACGTTGGCTACCCAAGGAGGACCTAACCATAGGTTAAAGGATTCAATATATATATATATATCCCCAAGCAAGACTGAATCACAAAAAGTAAAAATTAAAAACATACCTTGATGGTATGCATATTCTAAAATGGATAAATCATTTATCAACAATGCACCATGATTTGGTTCGTGTTTCTTCAGAGTTGCTTCTCTGAGTGCGATAGTTAAGACAAAAGTTGAATGGATAGGTTGGCTCCCTCTTTTCTCCATTTGGCATAAATCTAACATAAACTGCAAACGAAATGGGGCTAATGTCCTCTCCTTTTGATAGCACAAGTAAGGGAAACATGAATAATTAGATGAGTCAGTAAGAGCATGGAGAAATGGCTTATGCAGTAAAACTAATTGGTGTCTCATTTGGTGATGACCTTAAAAATATATTATTATTACTTTATTATTATAACTTTTTTATTTCTTGCATTAACAGGAGTTAGCGTAACTAGTTTTTTCCCTTTTTTCTGTTTTTTTTACCATTTTTTGGCCCACAACAAGAAATAAAGAAGAGGATGGTCTAAGAACCTCAACCACCTCCTCCTTGACGATGACATGGGCCCTTCCATTGACGAGGAAACCCTAACCACTCAACAACTACCATTAAAAACCTTTAATTATCATTCAATTTACTTATTATTCGTGTCCAACGAAAAGAGTGTATTCCTTTTATTAAAAGGACTCTTTATTATTATTATTATTTTATAAAGCTGGACATTCTATTAAGCTGAAAAAACAAAGGTTATAGTTGTGGCAAAAACCGGAGGAGGCTGGAAGTGGTGAAACCACCACCCCATCCATTAAAAAATACAGAGTCATTTGGTGAGGTTGTTATAGAAAGAGTCTAAAGGATTAGGGGGCCATAAACATTCAAGATTACATACATTTAAACTGTTTGTTTTGCCATTCAACAAAAAACATAACTGCAACCGAAATATCCACATATAACAAAAAGACATGAAAATATAGTCCGAACCTAAGGAGGATCGTGACGCCGCCGAGGTCATGTTTGTAAATCAGGGGGGAGGTGTCTCTTCCAGAATGGGGCATGCCCACCCCCCTCCGCAGAGTGGCTGACAATGTTGGTGGTGGTAGCCAGTGCAAGCGGAGGGGGCATCTGGCTACTCAGCCCCTCACCTTCCCGCATCAGTTGAATAACGATTTGATGGTGGACGGGATGGGAAAGGGTGCACTGGTAGCCGCAGTCTGAACCACTAATGTTCACCAACCTACCTCCTGTAGCGCTACCACAACCAACATCCATGTTGCCGACTTGTCTTGAACTACTGGCGAAACACTTCCAAGCAAAGGTGGCGTCCAAGATGCTAAGTTGGTTTTCCATCTAGTTCATTTTGGTGTTAACCGAGAGGACATTGTTGCAGGCTGAACTCTAACTCCTCATCATATCCTCCATGAGGACTCCCATCATATTCTTAACCAGCCAATAATGGTTTATTTTTCCTCCACCTCTCTCGGTGGCTAGGCGCTGATTCGCCAGGAGCCCTTCCCAATCATCATTTAAAACTCAAAACAGTCATAGAGATATTCTCGTCGTAGCCTTCCTCCACCATGACACTGAACCCACGCTGCAATTTTCCTCTGCTGCTTATGGGGGTTCCCCTTTTCCTAGAAATCCTGAGAAACCGAGTTCCCGGATGCCGAAAATGGAGGTGGTGGAGCTGAATAACCCAAGGCAGCTGGAGATGATGCAAAACCAGAAGTCCAATAAGGGTGCAGGAAGAAATCACCGTCCTTGAGATCACACTAGACTACGAGAAAACCCCATCCCACAAGATAATGCCAAGCCATAAGAAAACACCAAAAAACACCAAAGCATACCATATGACAATCCCAGACCATTGAAAAGAACTCGCAATGGTGTGTCGACTGATAATGTCACATTCTTCCATCTCTCTCCGTTTAACTTTGTCCCTCAAAACTTGCAGGAGCTTCACACGCTGCATATTAATTGCCATAAGAACCAGAGTAAATGTGATGGAACATGCTCGAGCTTTGGATAGCCTAAGACTAGACATTCTCACCCACTCACGTAGTGAGGCTAGGGGAAAATGAGGAGATTATAAAGACCCCAACATACGTGGTGCCATGCATCTGGCTCTTGGATCGAGACACCATGCGCTGTCAATGGTGCTCGTTGGCACCCACATCCGAGGTAAAAGGACTCTTTATTATTATTATACACTCATATATTCTTTTATAACTAGATAATGTATCCCAAATCAAGCATTCTTTATGAAGGTTTAACCTTGAGGACATTTAGCCCATTTTTCCATAAATGTGTTATTAATAAAGCTATTAATTTTATAATATCCTCATAACAAGAGTACATAACCAGCTCTGTCTTCTTGCAATAACGATGTAGATTCAATTTTTCTTTTTCTTTTTCATGAAGTGGACTGTATAGAGGGTTCTTGGCTTCACGCATCCTAGGGTTTGTAGTCTGCAAGTTTGCAGGCCTCGTGCCCATGGATCCCCTAGACCCTGACTCATTTGAAGATCGATTTCATAGCATCGTTGCTTCCCTTCCTCCTCCTTCATCTTTAGCTCCTCCTTCTTCTCGTTTAGTCAAGCACGTTGATATTCTAGAATTCAAGCTCTCTTCTGTCACCTCAAAACGAAAAGCAGTCACCCTCTCTGAGAAAGGCCTCATTGGTCTGTTCACAGGGTTATGGCCGTCCCCTCGCTCAGTAGATGTTTGGCTCAACAAAAACTGGAGAACCCTAATTCAAGGTGAGGTTCAGCAAATCTTCTATGGGAAAGGTTATTTTTCTTTCATCTTTGAAAAGAAAGAGGATCGAGATCTTATCTTTAGGAATGGCCCTTACTTCATGGGTCCAAGAGGCATGTACCTGAATAAATGGGATCTCTCATTCAACCCTGAAAAATACATCCCTAAGGTTGTTCCAGTTTGGGTGAAGCTACCCCATCTCCCTCTTCATTGCTAGAATGACAAAGATTTCCGAGCAATAGGGAATACATTGGGGAAATATGCAGACAAGTCTGAGCCAAAAGCTCCAATGTTTTCATGCGCCCGAATCTGTGTTGAGGTTGACCTTGAAAAAGGCTTGCCGAAATCCATTAATCTCTCCATTGATGGATGGAATCATTTGCAAACTGTGGATTATGATCAAATCCTTTTAAATGCAAATATTGCCATGAATATGGGCATTTTGCTAAATCTTGTCCAAAAAAACCGGAGAAATCTAATCCAGAAGGCCTGCAAGGAGAGGGATGGAACCTAGTTAGCGGGAATAAAACCGCAAAGAACACATCTTCAAAGCAGCCCCACATCTTAGCAAAGAGCGTCTCCAGAAATAGGTTTGAGGTTCTTCAAACAAAGGAACGAGAGATCGAAACCCCCGAGGAAAATGTTGAAGAAGCCCTACACCAGGAACATGAAACACCAACAGAAGTACCACCTTAAAAGGAGAAGAATGACTTGGAAGAAGATACGGCGCAGCCTATGGTAAGGAAGGAAGCAGCAACCAACTTAGAAGGATCGGTCACATGCTGTAGGGAAAAATCATGCTCTAAGGAATCCATAGACATCTTTGTTGAGGAGCTAGAACCTCTCTCCAGGAAAGGAAGAAAGACAAACAAGACAATACGGGAACAGGAAGCAACAAGGGAAAAGGCAGCAGGGAAACTGTCTAACTTAGACTTTCTAGTAAAAAACTCGCAAGCAAGAAAATACCTTCTTATCACAGAAGAGGAAAAAAGGAGAAGGAAAAGGCACTTGGACAACTCAAGAAATAATGAAGCTGGTCTCCTGGAATGGCAGAGGATTAGGAGGTTCCCAAAAAATAGAAGTTATCAAAAGATTTAAATCAATGGAATCGGCTTCAATCCTTCTTATCCAGGAGACAAAAAAATGGTTGAAGTTAGTCTAGCAACACTAAAAATATTCTGGCCAAAAGGTGAAGGACTAGCCACCAATGCAATCGGTGCCTCTGGAGGCCTTCTCTGTTGGTGGGACAGTGAAAAGTTTGCTATGCATTTTTCCATTGAGAATAAAAATTGGCTATTTATTAAGTTAGAAAATAAAGAAAAGAAAGAAATGTTCTGGATAGGGAACATTTATGGCCCGACTATCCAAGCTCAGAAAGATAGTTTCCGGAAATCCCTCGAAGAACAATGTGAAGGAAAATTGCTCCTCCCCTGCTTCATAGCAGGGGACTTCAATGTTACTATCTCCGCGGAAGAACACAGAGGTGGAACTAAGGTCAGGGATCCCTTTGGAGAACGGCTGGAAGACTTGATTTCACTCTAGTGTCTTTCGAACATTAAAACAAAGAATGGTTCTTTCACTTGGAGCAACAAACGAATTGGCCCTGGACATATAGCTGCTAGATTGGACCAGTTTCTGGTTAGCACTCATCTCCTCAAAACATATCCTGAGTCCAAACTCCTATGCTCGGCCATCTCAAATCATAATCCAATCTGCCTCTTTTTTTTGCCTTTGGAATATTTGGGGCCTCTTCCTTTTCACTTTAATCATCTCTAGCTCGAATCTGAAGGAGTTAAGGATATCATCACAAACGCCTGGCATTGTTTCATCCCAAAATTTCCAACATTCTCATGGGAACAAAAGATCAAAAGGGTAAAAACAGCTCTCAAATCCTGGGCAAAGCACCACTATCAAGAGCCTTCCCAAAAGAAAGAAGAAATTATAAAGAGTATGGAAGCCCTCCAAGCGGAAATGGAGGAAAGCGAGATCACCAAGGAGCATCTTGTCAAAGAAATAAAACTAGAGAAAAGTCTACAAAAAATCTTAAGGCATGAGGAAGAGGGATGGAGGCTATGATCACGTGTTCTATGGCTTAAAGGTGGAGATCAAAATGCAAAATTATTTCAAAACCAATGTAGAGATAGATAAAGGTGGAACACAATGCGGGAGCTCAAAAGCGAGGACGGCACAGTCATCACCGGGCAAGCGGCAATCAGCATGGAGGTAAGAATTTTTTTTGAAAACTTGTATAATGATGAAGAGTATGTCTCACAAGAATGTATGGAAGAAATGGTCCAAGACATTCCTGCCCTGATTAACCAATAGGAAAGTCTTCAGCTCAAATCCCCCATCTTGGAGGAAGAGGTCAAGAAGGCCATATGGTCCCTTCATCCGGATAAAGCCCCAGGCCCCGACGACTTCCCTATCTGCTTCTATAGAAATTTCTGGTCTTTAATAAAAAAGGATCTCATGCGTCTCATCTCTTGGATGGTGAAAGGAAAAATGGGAGGGGCCACAAACTCCACCTTTCTGGCCCTGATTCCAAAAGAGGCTAACCCCTCCTCCATTAAATGGCTTAGACCTATTTCCCTCTGCAATGCCTCTCACAAAATATTTTCAAAAGTCTTATCCTTGAGACTAAAGCCTATTATTCATTCTCTAATCTCTCCTAATCAAGGAGGCTTTATCTCTGGCCGATAAATCAGCGATAACATCCTTATGGTTCAGGAAGTGATACATTCCAGCACAAAAAAGGGCGAGCCAGGTATGGAAATTAAACTGGATTTGGCAAACACCTTTGATCGGTTGAGGCATTCCTTCATTTTACTGGTGCTAAAGAAATTTGGTTTTCCTCCCATATTCATCAATCAAGTTCAAGCTTGCATAAATTCCCCTTGGATAGCTCCCTTAATCAATGGTAGACCCTCTGAATTTTTTAAAGCCTCCCGAGGGATAAGACAAGGGTGCCCCCTCTCCCCCTTTCTTTATATCCTTGTAGCAGACTCCCTTAGTAGAAGACTCTCTAGACTCCAAGCTGAAGGCTCTCTTCCAGGTCTCTCCTTCCGAAACGGAGTCCTTCCTATAAACCATGCTCTTTTTGCTGATGACACGATTCTGCTAGGAGTAGCCTCCCCTCAAATAGCTAGAAACTTCCTAAGACCCCTAGACCTTTTCCTTCGTTCCTCTAGAAGCTCATCCAATCTGAACAAATGTCAGCTCTATGGATGGAATTGCAACATAGCAACTCTCTGTAGTATATCCCATATTCTACATATCAATGCCACTTTTAATTGGACCCATTTCACTTATATGGGTATCCCCATAGCCAAAAAGACCTTTGCCTCTGCTATGTGGACTCCAATCATCCAAAAGATAAAAAAAAAATCCATTGTCTAGGCTCAAAGTGGTTAAATCTTGCATGGAAAATGACTCTCATTCACTCCATCCTCTCTTCCTATCCAATATACTCCAGCTCGATGAACCTAGCCCCCAAGAATGTCATAAACAATATATGTAAGGAAATCAGAAAATTTCTTTGGCGAGGAAAGGTTCAGACAAAGAAATTCCACTTAGTCTAATGGGACACAATCAAAAGGCCAAAAAGTAAAGGTGGATTGGGCATCAGGGACCTGGAGCAAATGAACAAAGCTCTGGGAGAAAAAATGATCTGAAGGCTGGCTACATGCAAGAAAGAATGGTGGAAAGAAATAATGAGGAAAAAATACATTAAAAGACCCAGATCAAAAATATTAGACAACTTGTGGATGGGTAAGGGAACCTCTTTTTGGCTTCTGTGCAAAGCCTCTCTCAACATAATTCAGTCTAACTACTATTGGATCCCAGGTAATGGTAAAAAAAAATCAATGTCTGGGATTGCAACATACTAGGACAACCTCCCCTTACCTCGCTCCCAGGATTGACTAATATTGTTGAATGGGCCCGCAGCCAAGGCATTCATACTCTCCATGACCTCTCATCTTGGGATTTGTTGGGGTGTTGGATAGGCTGGAAAGAACTTCACCCCCCAGTTCATTTGGAAGGAGACATGATCCTCCTTCTCTCATCCCTACATGGCTTTTCTCCATCTAGTGAATCAATAAGGGATCGCATTGGTTGGGGTAGAAAGGGACAATACACGGTCAAAGAAGGATACATGAGACTCTCCATGGAACCGACAACAAATGAATGACTATGGAAAAAGGTTTGGCATCCAGACAACATCCCAAAGGTAAACTCTTTCATCTGGATCTTGATGCACAAAAAATTACTCACGGTTGAGAACCTCAGGAAGAGAGGGATAGCAGGACCCTCTCGGTGTGCTCTTTGCAACATGGAAGAGGAAACCTCAAATCATATTTTTCTTCAGTGCAGAGTTTCCCTGAAAATTTGGCAGTGTGTTCTCCCTACGAGCTTTCATTTCAGCCCCCTAGGCTCTGTGGTTCAGCTTCTCGAGGATTGGTCTAAACAATTCCTCGGCCCTCTCATAAAAAAACCCATACTCAGTCATCTATGGAACTCTATTCCCAAGAATATTTGCTGGCAACTGTGGATAGCCAGGAACAAATCAATCTTCAATGATCAAAAATTCGTTCCAACTCGTATAGTTTCTAAGACTGTGGGAATGATAGCTGAAAAGTCCACCTCGAATGATATCAGTTTTCCTGATTCTGAAAACATCTATGAGCCACATGCATCATGGTGCAAGATCTTTTTAAAAGAAAGGAGCCCCCCTCAGTTCAAATCTCTAGACAAAATAATAAAATAGTCCTCAAGCACTTTTCCTTGGGAAATAAGAAAAAACAGTAGCGATTTCAAGGTCTGGTTGAGGGAAAGGAATTCCTATGATTTCTTCTTCGATGGTGCCTTAAAGGGCAAGTTAGGGGTGGCAGGTGTGGGAGGGATCCTTTTGGATCCTAGAGGACATGTTGAACAAACCTTCACTTGGGGTCTTGGCTATAGGACTAATAACGAGGCCGAATGGTTGGCTCTCCTTCAGGGAATGAAAATCCTGAAAATCCTATCTAACAAATATCTCTCCAGGATTGCGATTCTTGGAGATTCTCGACACGTCATATAAAAAATGAGCAATGGATATACCACAAGCTCTATAAAGTGTCGTCGTCTGCATAACAAAATCACTCCTCTGTTATCTAAGCACTATGAATTCTATCACATTCTTCGCACAAATAATGTTGTTTTTGACGCCTTGGCTAATACGGGGGCCTCCTTACCCCAAGGTCACTATTGTCTAAATGGCCACAACTCCCACCCCAATCCCATTCCTTAATGAATTTGTGGGATGTAAATCTTGATCCCCACCGCATCGATCTCACCTCCAAGGATTTATGTGAAGGCTCTAACATTTTATGTGAAGGCTCTAGGGATTTATGGGAAGGCCCTAAGTCTTGTCGTCCTACTCCTCTTCCCCTTGCCGCCGCGTGCCCCTCTTTCATCGCTAGCCTCAATCCCATGGATCTTCGTTAAGGATCTCCTGCCTTAACGCGTGGAGCACCATAGGTGTAGGACTTGGTGGTATTGGGTTTGTCTAAGCCAAAGCAACCGTGTTGGGGTCTAGTTGACTATCATTTTGGAGTAAGTGGTGGATGTGAGTCAAGTGAGGACATTGATGGGTATAATGGTCGTAAGTGTTACAGATGACGCACGTGTTATTAGTTTGTAAATGTAGGTTTTTCCCAAGTATAGAGGGATGCTGAGGATTTTGTGTAGTCGATTTGGCTCTGTTATTGTTTGGAGGGTTGGCTTATTGGCCACCTCCTTGAGGCTGATTGTTTCCCTGATTATTACCTCTTTTATTCCTTCTCTTCCCTTGTTGGTTAATGGAGGTGGGTTGCTTAAGGATTTTATGTTGTGCGTAGACCTGTACAATAGGAGTAGGAGAAGGCGGGGCCAGAGACGGAGTAGGTTGCACTGGTGGTGGGTAATAAGCAGGAGCAGTTGGTGGGGCTACAAAGCTAGCCATTTGGCAATTATGCGAGTGTGTAGAACCAGTTGTTTCATGAACGTGAGGGGTTTGTGCAAGAGGTGCATAGGATGACATGGCTCTAGACTGAGCCGTTACGCATGAAATATCGGGGGCATAACCTAGAGGTGCATAGGGGGTGTAGCTCCGGACTGATCCATTTTGCGTGAAATATCAGGGGTGTAACCTGGTTGGGAAACACTATGGGTGTTACCAGGATGGGGTGGCATCACAAGAGAGGCCAGATAAAAATAAGGATGTAGGGTAATAGATCTGATAAATCCATCAATAGAATGAGATTCCCCCAATGTATCTCGAAGTGAGGTGCTGGTACAGGGAGAATCGTCTATAATGGTGTACAAGTAACTCGTTTGGGAGTGTATAAGATCAAACTCTTGAGCCTTCAGGATGGATTTCTCCTCAGTTTGTGGTCGCTTAGATGCGATGTCCTTGGTGGTGGGGGGGGAGTAAGGATTTGAGAAACCAATATAGGAATATTCTATCATCTAAATGTATCTTACACAAAATGCGACGACATCACCGTTCATGGATATAATCCGTGATATGGGTAGTTGTGTTTTGTCTACATGATAATATAATTTCCACACCCTCATAATATCCAATGGGTAATTTTAAGTATTGTAGAAACATTGAGGATAATGAGGAAAAGTCCGAATAGGTGGCATGAGGAAGTTCAATGTACCACTTAGTCGCAACACTTGTGAGTGCGTTGGAACAACCACAATCAGACAGAATCATCCACTATGTTGTTAGTTGAACACCATAAGTGGAATGACATGATGTGGTTTTGGGGGTCCTCTCCTGCCTTTCCCTAAAAAATTAGGGATTTATGAAGGGATTTTGGTAGGCATAGGAGGCCAAAGTGGGTTATGACAAATGGGTTCATTGGTCAACCGTACCAAGTCAAGCAGGTTGAGACTAGCCATAAAATTAAGACTAGAACCAAAAGTGGATTGGGAAGGGATATGGTGCTGTCAACAACATGAGTGTAGTTCCCATGTATAACTAGGGGTGGGTAAGGTTGAATTCCAACAATAGGAATAGTCACTGGTATGGTAGGAATAGATGGAACGAATGTGGAAGGGCCACTGCCACAAGGTATAAATGGTGGAATGGTAGGAACCATGGTGGCTAGAGTGGGGCCACCACTAGTGGGTAGCAGACTAGTAGCAACGTGTGCAGTGGAAAATGGCCCACTAGGACCAGGAACTATCGATCTAGTAGAAGGGATACCCATAATGATGGTCGAAACATACATAATCCCACTACCAATCATCCACCCTTGGAAGGGATTAGTATGTGCACCAGCCATGGGGCTAGATGGGGCAGTGAACAAGGTAGGTTTAGATTGATAGGAATCTGAATTAGACTCAGAGGCCGTGTGGGGCTTCAAAGGTGGTGAACGATGTCGAATATGGATTTGACGGTGAGGGTTCAAAGAATTGAATTGAGGGGTGTGCCCCCTAAGCCTATGTGAGTAATGTGGTGGAGATATAATGATGTGATGGACTGTTGTGTAATGGATGGAAAATCAAGAGTATCAACCGCAGGCTAAAATACCCAACTACAACCGATTTTGCAAAAAGAGAGCATAAAAATGGGAGCTCATAAGCCAACAACAATCTCTAAGACCGAACTGAAACAATGGTTTACAGCAAGGCGAGGCTACAAAAAAGTGGCCAGAAAGCCAACAAGCAACACTACCTAAAAACAAAAATGACTCACTTACAAGCTGGAATCCTTTCACAAATCGTATCCTCAACAAGGTGATGAAACCGCAGTCAGAAAATAGGAAATGGAAGAACAAATAGGCTAAGATAATCCCACTACCAAGAAGGATATCTAGGTAAAAGAGCCCCATAAAGAATGACAACTAGGATATCTTGCTCATGACACGTCTGGTTGGTTTCTTGGCATTTAATCCCTTTGGCCCTCGACCCCCATTAGGGTGGTGCAAGGAGGATTGCAAAGGGTTATCATTTGGTGCAAGATGGAGAGCAATATTCTACCTGACTTCTGGAACCCCTTCTTTACGTCTTACTCCTATAGAGCTAGGGCAGGGCAACAAATTGACCTTGACTGTGTCAACAAGTACAAGAGAATTTTGGTCCCATAATGGAAACAACTATGTCTCAAGATGCCAGTGATGGAGGGGTATTGTTTATATGGTTATCCCTAGTGTCCTAACTTAGCTACAATATTGTTTTTCCTTCAAACGAGGTTACAATGTTGGTTCTATTAAGTAATTTTTAAGGCTAGCTTCGGGTCATGAACCAATCGTTTTGTTTTTAGGGTGTGAGATGTGTGAAAATGATGTGTATAAATCCTAGCAGTCCTATGGCGAAGATGCAACGATCTCACTGTAAGGATGCAAAGAAAATACAGATAAATAGTAGTAAAGAATAGTAAATATCATGCAAAATCACAACTAATTTCTTCTAGAAAATAAAATAAACACAAGTAAATGAACATCTAAGGAACTTACCAAAGAGTAGGAAACACACAAGGGGTCTCGACTACGAAGCTTAACTCAAGAGGCTCACATACAAGGAAAACCAAACCTAAAAACAAACCAAGGGGTTGTAATGGATTAGATATGGATAGAAACGGGTCGGGAAGGGGTAAAACATAGACAGGGGGTCTGGAACAAGGATCTCAAACACCAAAAAGGACTGAAAAATTGTAGGTCGCACCTGTTGACTGAACAAGCACAATCAAGGTTGCAAAAAACTAGGAAACAGTCATGACCGAGGTAGAAACACAGTCAGAAGACTTAGGTCATGTAAAAAAAGAGGATTAAGCACGAAATTTTGCACAAAACCAAGCCATAGTAGCGACCAGGGTTGCTCCGAAAGCCAGAACAGGAGCTATCTGGATTTCTGAGCCATGTCTCACTTATCGGGGAAAAAGGCGTGACTTGGGTCACGCTTATCAAACAAAAAGGTGTGACTAGGTTGCAGCTTTTGGTCGAATAAGAGGGACTCGATTGGAACTGGGATTTTTTAAAAAAATGACTACCAGCTAGGGCTAGGGGTAGGCACTAAAGAAATACTGGCTCAGATCTGTCGTGAGGGGGTTAAATTTATGATGGCTCAAGCAAACAAAGGAGAAAAAACCAATAGAAAAATCCTACAAAAACAAAGATCTGTATGGATCGACTGAGTGGAGTCGCCAAAACTGTAGTGAATATTTCTCCCCAACTACGTGTAAAAGCACCTATGCTAGCTCATCTAGAACATAGGGTAGATTTCAACAAATGACAACAAGAAATAAAAACAACAATAACAATATTTTTAGGTTTTTTAAATATATAGAACTAACTGATGCAAAAATTAGCAATCAACACACCTTTGTTTTGAAGTTGGGCCACCATAGCCATCCTAGGAAATGGTCCCACAACTCCACATTTTTGGTCTCAAGTCTCTTCCATGGATCATTTTCGAATAAGGAATGGACCCAAATGGGTATGTAGCAAGCTCAACATATACCGTGAGGAATGGCGTGACAAGATATGGAAATAATGGCAGAAAAGTGTATGACGTAACTGAGAGCAAATGGAAAAAAGTGTGACTAAAAGTGTTTTGGGGGAGGCCTTCACAATGTATTTATAGAATGGTAAAAGGGAGTTTGACCGATGGTAAGACCCATGGTATTTATCTATGGTATTTTGACCCATTATCATGTTTAGGGGGTTTTGTTATTTTTTTGGAGAGAGTGGGGATACATCACAATAAATGCTCAACTTCCCTTCATTTATGGGGAAGGAATAATAATTTTTTGGACCATATTTAATGGAAATATAGTTTTGAAGGTCAAAATTGATGATATAATGGAGGGAATATGATGTATGACTATGGTTTAGACCATGAAGAGCTAGGTGAACATTTTTTGGTGTTAACACTTACTCTCATTTACCAATTTGAATTCTTTGGCTCATTATATGTTATTTGAAACTGCATCACCCTCCAATAATGTTACATTACCCATGTGTTTGAATTTGGATGAAGATCATGCCAAGTGTGTGGGAAATCTAGTCACCCAAAGGCTCCACAAGCTTCCAAGTCTCTTCATGAACCCACCCCACCTTATTTTCATACCATTTATCATTTATGTGACCCATTTAAATGTGAATATGGTAAACTAAAATCCTTTTGGGACCCATATCCCCTTATTACAAAAATTATGTCTCCATCTCAACCTAGGGAACTAGTAGGTTAGTGGAACATTATTTGCAAGTAGTCTTATTTGGAAATTATTTAATTAGGGACATGACACACTATGGCATAAGGACCAAACACTTGAACAATTAACATATCCTTCAAAGTATCTGTATTTTGGAGGAGGCTCTTTCTTTGGCTCCACTCAAGCTCTAGCATAGGTTCGAGATCTACTTAGGCTTTCAATTTGGGTTTGCATTATTTTATGTTTTTTTATGTTTTTTTTGTTGTGGCCACATTTAACAAATACTTGTTACTCTAATAACATTGATCCAAATTTTCTTCACAACTTAAAATTTTTTTCCAAAAATTAGAAAAACACTAACCATGCTTACAATTTACCCAAGAAAAACATAGTTCTTGATCTTGTAACATTCATCCCTAATTTCTTGATGTGCAAAATTACGATTGCCCGATTGTGCTTTGCTATTCCCAAATAAAACAAAACTTTATATAATGACAAATTTTCCATATTTAACCTACACACACATTATATCACTCACAGTGCTTTGATTGAGTTTTGACATATTCCATCTATGTTTTCATTGATATAACAAAGCTACACCAATTATCTGCCATTAAAATGGATACAACGAACACAGATTGAGTAAAGTAAACACTGTTTAGTAAAAAAATATGGTGAATATGACTTAAATAGTTACATACTTTCTATTAATGTAAAATAGAAAGTGTTAAATCCATCCACACCATTATACAGAGATTGATCACTGGAGAAAAATTTTCATGGTAATAAAAAAACTCCATATAGCTGTTTTTCTTAGGGGAGAATGAAACAAAGTTTGAGTTACAAATTAAAGCGAGGGATGATATCTATTGCACCCATGGCTGGAAGCGTTCCATATATAGTCCCACGACTTCTCCCCCTTTCTTCCTAAGGATTTGCAGGTGAACTAAGAAATGAATGGAACAAGAATTTTGTTGAATCTCTAAATCACTAGGAATAGTAAGGAAAATGACAACCTCACTACCTCTTCTAATATGTAAATATAATTAAATTGAGTGCAACAAGAGTCGTTCAAGGAATCACCCTCAAGATGGTTTGGGAATTAACTATCCATAAATCCCAATGATTGACATTAACAAGGTCAACCATTGACCTTGGTAACAATGAACGTCAAGGATTCAACTTCATAGCAATGCCACACACTACAACATTAAAAGGAATGTGAATTGCACCATCATTCCCCTTTGAATGCTATGCAAAGATGAAATACACTTCATATGTCTCACTTCGAAAAAAGGAGGAGGCATACCTTCATTCTTTGTTCCTTTCACACTTAAAATTTCAACCCTCAATTCCTACACTCCCCCTACCAAATGAAAATAACAATATTGATTGGCAATATAATTAGACTCAAACATGATCGTTGCCTCATTCTTTATGGTTCTACTCACATATGTATATTTTCTGGTATGGAAAATTAATGTACCTTTCATTTTACTTGCCGTCGATTACATGGGTTTCTATTTATTGCTTATTAGTACTTGCAAGAGTTTTCCTTTCAATTTAATTGACTACTATCCCTACCATAGATTCACTAAACTTTCTTTCAACACAGAAAATCACATTATCTACATACACACAACTTTCTCTCAGTTTTCAACATATAGAATCACTCTTCGGTGTTTCATTTCCCCACTTCAAGGACATGTTAGTTATTTTTAATTCAAACATGTTGAGAAACATTGTTTAAAAAACCACACATTATAAGTGTTCATTGGATCATCGTTTTGTAATTTGTAATCAGGATTGAATGAATTCTATCAACATTCACATAAGTTTGAGGATTAATTAAGGTTACAGAACGAGGATTTACAGATGTCTAAAAACATGTAATTAAATGGTGAAAACTAAAGTACATAAAACTAAGGTTTCTATTTTAATTATTATTATATCATCATCGTTTTAATTTCTAATTATAATGGAATGAATTTTATAAATATTCATATAAATTTGAGGATTAATTAAGTTTTATAAATATTTAATGAAATTTTATAGATATTTAAAATATATAATTAAAGGATGGCAATTAAAATCTTAATATATAATTAGGTTTTATAAAAAAAAATTGCTAAAAATGTATCATAATGATGCCTAGTTATTAATGTCAATTAATGTTAACTTTGAGTTATGACTTTAAGAAAGGTGATGAATTATTTGGTTTGTTTTAGAATTTTATAAATTATTATAGTTTTTTAAAGTTAAAATTAGGAAGGTTGGTATTGTAACAAATATTTTGAATTTTTGATATAATGCCAATGTACATATGACATTGTAAGACATATTCAACCATCTTAGCGTCATAAAGATGACAAATAATTTTTCCTCACAACTTTTTAAGAATTTCGCAATGCCCACTATCACATGGAGTTTGTGAGAGTTTGTTCTTATTTTAACAATGTTTTTTTTTTCTTTAAACTAGTTAAGACAAATAGATACTTTTGATCTTCTAGATTATGATTGATTTCCTCCTTATAGTATCATAATGTTATTTTGTCCTTTATTGATGAACACTCATGGGTTAAATTTATCTTTAATGAGTCTCCATATACAACCACATGAAAGATAAATTTATTCACAAGAAGGAATACATCATTCTTGAGGATGTCCTTTCATATTAATTTGAGTTCAAGGCCCACACACATTTGTGGTATTCCAAAGAAATAATATATTTAAGGATTATAAGATACAAAGCCAAGGATTCCCATAGTCCATAATCTCTCATTAGGGTATAAATTGTTGAGCTACCAAAGACATTGTTCTGTCTACTCATCCACTAAACAAAATGGCCTCAAAATCCTCGAAGCTAAAAAAAACTAATCTATCATTAAGCTATAAATTGTTGAGCTACCAAAGACACCCCTTATGTCTACTCTGGATGCAATATTTATATCCACTGAACAAAATGGTTTCAAAACTTGGAGGCTACAAAAATACCTAGTTAGATTGTAGTCAAAGTAATAATGCAAAAGGATTAATGATTCAACACTTCTCTCCCTTGACCTTTGCATCCTCTTCTTCTTAATATTTTTTGCATTACTAAATATTCTGACACTCTCATAGGTGTCATGCACATATAGTCATGAGTTTTGAACTTAGGTGGGGACAATGATAGCCTACACCGCAACCATCCAACCGAAAAGAGGAACCCAACCTAGTGCCTCTTCTTCTTATTCATATTCATATAGTTAGTTTAGGGTAGCTACTTATTTATATAACATGTATATATTGGTACCTTATGTATACAAATTTCCATAATTAGTTTAGGGTAGATATTTATGTATATAACATGTGTATATTTCTACCTTCTATATACAAATTACCTAATGGTTTTAGGTAAATCTTTTATTATCACCGAGGAAATACAAATAAAAGCATAAGCGCATGGATGGAGGACATAGTGTTCCCTTAATAAAGAAAAATAAAAATAAGTTTTTATCGTACTATGTGATCGAATAAAGATAAAATAAAATTATTTATAATGGAGGAGAAATACACTAGCAATTGCCCCAAAAATGTACATGAAGGAACAAAGTTCCTCAAATACAGAATAACCAGTACAAGTAATGTAGGAAAGTCATAAGTGGCTAAGTAGTAATGAAAAATGTAATGTATGATAGATAATTAATAGTTACATACGTTTGGGATTTATATAATCTCGTCATGCACATTTTCATAAAAGGGCATGACTATTGACTTTAGATAGTCTTTAATTAATAATAAATTAATATTAGTATTAATTTATTGTTTTATTGTTACATTGCTTTCCCCTTAAGGGAAGCTTTGTCCTCAAAGCTTCATTGACATCAATGTCTAATTTTTCTTGAATTGTCATCTTTGTATCCTTTGCAACACTTGAAGAAATAAGACGTTACAAGTTACGGATTCCTCAGGAGAATTCGCACATCGTATCTGTTGTGGTCCATCCCAAATCTATTTTGATCGGACCTCTCAGATCGTCTTGGGAAATGGTCCATATCAATTGTTCCTTATTATGTCGAATTGTTTTTCTGTCAACATAAATATTTTGTGAATGCTCAATTTGACCCTCTCGTTAGTCAAAATGACGATTATAATTGGAATGTATGTAAGGCATATGTGTTGTTTGTTTTTCTTCCTTTTGAACTATGGTGAGGACTGCCTTCTTTTACTTTACTTGATTTCTTTGTGGGATAGGTATTCTTGTTTATTGTTTTGTATTTTGATTTGATGTTTTGGCTAATTTGACGTCATCTCTCCTCTGTGTGTGTTCATTTTGACCTTGCCGTTGGTCAAAATTATGTTTATAATTGGGGTGTTGATAAGAAATTCTTGTTGTTTGTTCTTCGACTATATTGACTTCTTTTTTACCCGTGATGATGAATAAATTTACTTTCTCAACTTGACTTTGTTTTTCAGAGAGTCTACCAGATGCTTCTTTTTGGATTTGCGTTATTTTGTTCTCTAGTAGATTGTTTTTACTTTATATCTTCTCGAACCTTTTGTCCTCTTTTAACTTATCAATTTGTTTCTCTAGTTCTTGATTAAGATTCTTTAGGCGCTGGTTTTCTTCTTTATTTTCTAGAATTCTTCCTTCCAGGTCTTCATTGGACCATTCCTTCTTGCAACAATGTTTCAGCTTTTTAATCTTCGTAATTAATGTTTTGTTATAATTTCATAGTTGAAAAAATTCTTTGGTATTTCTTGATAACACCTTGTTGATTTTTGTAATTTCCAACTTAAATGTGTCTTCTTAATGTCATCATGTTGTTGCTGAAGTTTTTCCTTCTATTGCTGATGTTGACATAACTCGAATTCTTGATTTTCTCGTTTTTTTGGACATGCTCCAACTCATTATCTTTGTCCATGATGAGTTTGTTTAAAAGCTTTATTTGTTCTTCTAACTCTTCATCGCATCCATCAGTTGATTCTTCGTCTATAGTTTGTGATAAGTGGACTATCACTGAGAAATCTTGTAGCATTATTTTCTTCTTCTCATGGAAGAAGGTGATGCACTTCTTTTTTACATTGACGGAGAATGTTCCTAGTGTTTCCAACCAGTTATAACCCAACATTATGTTGATGAGATGGTGGTCCATAGCTGCGATGATGAATTGAGTTCAAAATGATAATCATCTATTTGTAATGGTAATTCTATTTGATCTTCTTTTGACTCATTCTTCATTGATTCTTGAACTTGTACTTGATTTGCGACATCAATGTTTATAAAATTTTCCTTGTTGGATGGAAAAATAGCGATTGAAATTATACTTTCATCAAATATCCCATAAACTTTCAACATCGCCATCGACAATTTTGTCGGATTGTTGAGAAATCTTTTCTCTGGTTTATTATAATTTGTCTCTTTCATTTTCGCTTTGTCGTCTTTCCTGATTTTGATTTGTTTTCTTTTTTTTTAATATCTTTTTTTACTTGTTTTTTTTATTGTAATAATTTATACAATTATTAATTGTTATAACAATTATTACTATTAAATTTTTTTTTGAAAAATATATATATAATATTAATATTAAATATTAATATTATATATATATTGAAAATTGTTTGAAATGTGGGGTTTTAAACCGTAAGTAGTGGGGATAACACACGTAGAGATAGAAATAGATATGGGCGATGGCGAGAGGAGAGGAGGCATGCGCGGGAAGAAGGGAAGAAGCAAGAGATGAAGCTATGGTGTTGGCGCAGGTGCGTGGAGGAGCTACACATGGAGGCGAGGAGGGACCGTGGAGAGTGTGCAGGCCGTAGTGCAAGCTGCGAAGGAGAAGGTGCGCAGGTGGGGAGGGCCCAGCAACGGAGAGGAGGGCATGACGTTTCGAAGGAGGATAATCGTAGTGTAGGGTAGAAGGGACTGCGAGGTGGGTGGACAGACATAACTATGACAAGGAGGATTGGAAGGGAGAACGCAGCAAGGAACAAGTATCGCGGTGGAGGGAGCACGCGGGGAAGAGGAGTGTAGGCGGAGGGTGGAGACCTCGACGTGAGGTATATGCGAGGAAGGCGATCGCAGAGGTGGAAAGTGTGGGGATCAAACATGAGAACAGGCTTAGCGGGTGTGCAGTGCAACGCGTGCAAACGGGGAACGGGGTGTGAGCGCGAGGTGGTGAGAGCTGCACGTGGAGTGTAGGCTGCTCGTGAGATATTTTTAACGGACTGGGGTGGTAGAGAGTAGTGTGGGGAGGTGGAAGTTTGAATGCCCAATGTTAAAAAAATGGTCAGAATTTATTTTATAACGGGTACTAGCCAGTGACCAGTAAAGCTCCGTGACAAAGTTGGCCATAAATTGGATGCAGTTAACATTTTCATACCACTTTTGTCATCCAAAGGTGGCAAAAACATCTTTCTAAAAACAATATTTCAATGAAATGCTTAGTCTTTTTGAATTGTTAATCATCAAGGGATGGTAACTGGAAATCAACAAATTGATTCACTACTTTTGATTGTATTGCATATTTTCCCAACAATTAAGAAAGAAATTAGGCGTGGCTTCCCAAGTTTTGTAATGCTTTACCTTTTATTTTCCCAACGAAGATGAATCAATTTCTACAAACCTGTGAAGAGCATATCAAGATGCGGTGAGAGAAAATCCATTTAGGGGAATATTATCTTGATCTTCATGTGCTCCAAATTCAGAAGATTCTGAGCAAAACACAAAATTATTGAAACCATGGATTCAAAAACAATTTTAACAAACATGATTGATATTGGGGACAAGCAATTGCTCTCTCTTGAGAAATGAAGCATTCTTTATATGGCTGCTCACTTCCAGAAAAAAAGTTAAGAATGAGATAGGTGTTTCATTGATTTGTGACACTCCTAGAGCTCCTTAATGTGTCTTGCATAATTCTTCAAACCCCTCATCTCGAAAACTCCACATATAGCAACACAATATTGAAACAACACATACACCAAAGAATTTTCTAGGATACATAGTATCCTTCCTCATATCAAATACAAATTAACCGGTCATCAATGCTGCATAGTGGAGCCTAATGCATGCTCTTCCACATGAACAAGACCATCCCATCACTGTAAGCTTATTTACCTTGGCCTGAAGTTGCGTGGCGCAAATAAATACCATCTATACATGCTCGAGGCATTGCATCTTGGCTTTGTGTTAAGGTGCCTTTAACAAAAATTTCGTTGGGATTAGGCATCCGCTTGTCCATTGTGTTGATTGTCACTTCAAACATTAATTTCAAATTCTTTACATTGGAAATGGCTTAGAATAATCACTCCCCCATTTTTCCATAGTTCCCATTTTTCTAATTTTGATGCCAAGTTAGAAAAATGATTGACAATGGTATTTTTCTTTCGAGGAAGCTAAAATAAGATATCAATTCAAATCTTTTTGTGAGAAGCGTGGTGAGAAGCGTGGCTCTTTATAATTTCCTATCTAATCGATTACTTTGATTTAAATGCTATTGTTTGAATAAAGATATTTGCAAAAAAAATAATAAAGTAATTGTGATATTTCTTAAGCAAAACAATTAGGCACATATGCACTTGGGTTAACCATTCAAAATGGAGCATGATAAACCATATGGCGTTTGAATAAAAATATTTGCAACAAAAATTATGAAATAATTGAGATATTTCTTACGCCAAACAATTAGACACCAATGCAATCGATTTCATGATAAAGTCCCAAAAATCACATTTAATCGTTTACCGACTCTAATTAATATGTTGTTCAATGAAAACTAAGGGGAATTTTAAAGGAAAATTTTATACATTTCGAAAAATTTGTCGTATTCAAATATGAAGTGGTTGAAAATTTATTTTTACATAGATAAAAATATTTATGAACACTTTTGTATCCATTTGATAAATCCATGTACGTTGATCCATCCATTAGTGTCCCTAAGGTAATTATAATCCATTATTATTATTATTATTAAGTTTTGCAATTTCATTTGGATTATAGAAATTGGAGCTTTATTCTCCCACGAACGAATGGTATATGCTATGCGAAGTGATCGGGCAATATATTGTATGCATCACATTCCCTAGGATGGAAAGTATACATGCATGTAACATGGCACTTTAAATTCTGAATTCAAAACATGTGCCATGTACTGAGTGACATAAGTGTTGTGTTATTGTAGAATGGGCCTCAACTCACAATAACACCAAAAAATGAAATTCAATCTAATGTCTACCCACATGTCAACTTAACGACTGTAAATGTATTACTAGTCTTATAATATATTTTGATAAAACAAGATTGAGAAATTACAAAACTAAATCGAGATTATAAGAACTTAAAAAATAAGATCAAGATTATAAGAAATACCCATATAGATAAATTACCAAACATTCCAAAGGTAATTTGTGATTGACATGAAATCCAAAATAACTTGATGGAGAAATGACAAACACCATGATCTAGAGCTGTAATTCCTTTAAAAAGACCTTCCAAGCTATAATTCTTGGAAGAGATAGGCATAATATAATGTTTTAGTGTAAAACTATAAATTCAAATGTGAGCAACAATGTAATTTGAAAATATTTCTAACTTCATTTGTGTAAAAAAGGTTACAAATATTTTTATATATTGCTATACAACATGCAAAAATGAAGAATAATAACTACCTATCACATATAAGTAAAATAAAATTTTGAACTCAATTACTTTTGTTTGCCAACAAACTCCATTATATAGTATAGTATTTATATTCATGTAAAAGTCAAACAGTTTCCATTAATAAGCACAATCTTTTAGTTGTAACTAAATGGAAATACATATTTTTTTTAAGTTTATAAATAGTGATTTAAAATTTTACTTTTGCGTTATTTTTGCTTTTACAAAACATTACATTTAAGAAATCCATTAAAGTCAAATAATATATAACATTTTAAAGTTGAACAATGTATTAACATGTCATATATACTTTAGCTTAATATTTGGTTCACAAATTGTAAACCCTGTAGAGCATGCTATTAACCACTTACAAAGAGAGACTTCAATGCTTTTGTAAAACTTCTACACATAAAAAAGAGATGTAATATTGTTTAAAAACAATCCTTGAAATAACTCTGGTGTTTCATAAATTTTAATATACATTTAGCTGAGCAAATAGTTCACAAATTCTAGGATACATAGTATCCTTCCTCATATCGAATACAAATTGACCGGTCATCAATGTTGCATGGTGGAGCCTAGTGCATGCTCTTCCACATGCACAAGACCATCCCATCACTATAAGCTTATTTACCTTGGCCTGAAGTTGCATGGTGCAAATAAATATCATCTATACATGCTTGAGGCATTGCATCTTGGCTTTGTGTTAAGGTGCCTTTAACCAAATTTTCATTGGGAATAGTCTTCCATTTGTCCATTGTGTTGAAATTGTCACTTCAAACATTAATTTGAAATTATTTACATTGGATATGGCATAGAATAATCACTCCCCCATTTTTCCATAGTTCCCTTTTTTCTAATTTTGATGCCAAGTTAGCAAAATGATCGACAATGGTATTTTTCTTTCGAGGAACCTAAAAAGAAGATGTCAATTCAAATCTTTTTGTGAGAGGTGGGGCTCTTTATAATTTCCTAGCTAATTGATTACTTTGATTTAAATGTTATTGTTTGAATAAATATATTTGCAAAAAATAATAATAAAGTAATTGTGATATTTCATGTAATAACCCAGAAATTCATAAAAATTTAAAGTGACATAAAATGTCTAAAGTCACAGCTAAGTAACTGCTAATGGTTAGCGGGAAATGAAACAGTTTATAAAAGAAAATGGGATTACTTTTTTAAAAGAACTTGTAAACTAATGGATGTAATATTAAACACGTGTGTTAGTACTATTAATGACTTAACAACTTTAGTTCTATCAGAGTTAGAAATGACTTGCATTTTGGTGCTGCTAGATATATTAATGATTAACTTTTTTCAAGTAGGTAAGAATTCTTGTATGAGGTTGGGGCTTATTTAGCGTTCTGCTAACTCAATTGGACTCTTTATTCCTTACAGGTTTAGCAGGTAAGCATAAGATCCAGTAGGTGTTATTTAAAATTACGCCAAGAACTACTTCCCTCGCATGATTAAGATGCTAGTTTTAAAAAAGGTTTAAATATGCTGCTTGTCTTCAAGGAGGTAATGTCAATTCTTTTTCCGTTGTTATAAATCCATAGCTATATTTATAACTAACACCATAATTTATTTCTATCAAAAACATATAAACAAGGGTTTAAATTGCAAGAGCAAGTACTTACCAAAGTTCCTTCAATCGTATGAAGATTATTCTCTAAAAATCTAAAGAATACAATTTGGTTTTCGTGTGTTTATAGTACTGGTTATTTATAAATTCCCATAGAGAGAATGGAGCTCATGGTTTTGGGCTTAAGTTCACTTCAAATTTTTTAGTGATCTCGAAGCTATTCTCACTTCAATACTCAATAGATGTCCTTCTCTTAAAGCATGATCAAGTTACCTATGTTTTTCAATTATAATTTTAACAATGGGTTGTTAGAATTTTAACATGAATTCTCCGTCATTGTTATTCTTCAGTTTCTCGAACACTCCTTCATCCAAACAACATAAAGGCTAAGTTTTCAGAAGTTCAAGGCTTTTATTTTTACTATGGTCATAAATTATAATATAACCATCTCATAACCCTTTTACTAATTCTAATATTACACCATCTATTGACTTGTTTAAAAGCATGAAGATCTTCTAGGATAACAATAGTATCCAAGTTATAACCTAAGGTAGAATACCTACAAATGAAACCACTATGATGAAATCAAATGATGGCAATCAGATGTTACATAGTTTTGAAATGATCGTTGTAAATTGTTTGATGCAACGCTGACTATAGGTTTCAACCCACGCTTGGAGAAATATTTGGAAGGACATGTGGATATGTTACATCCACTCAAGGGTTGACTTAAAACCTTGAAACCCTACTCATTTGATTTTTGTAGCGAGAGTTCCTCCTTCGTGTTGGTTGAGCTGAGAGCTCTCGGCCATGAGAGTCCTGTAACCACCTTCAAACATTTGGCATTGCGCCTGCAACTTCTATGTTGTGACTAATGGGAGAAGTCGTTAATGGTTTTGGTCTCTTTAAGTGTTGAAAAGTTACAGTGAGAGTGTGTATTGGATTTTATTTGTGGCTCGGAGGTTGTGCTTGCCTTTAACATGCAACTGAACACTTCAAAGCTTCTGCCTTCATTTGGTTGAGTCAATTTCTTTGTGTTTCCTTCGCAGAGGTGACTTCACATCTTCTTGCCTTCCGAAATGGTGCCAAATGCAATTTGGTGTTTCCATCTCTCCTTAGTTTCAATAGGTAAATACTTACCCTTAACTCAGGTTTAAATTTGTTTTCTTATAAGGGCTTTTACAAAATTTAACCAAGCAAAGGATTTACAACGATTCAGTTTGGAAAATGCAGGTTCTTGCTCCTGCTTCCAGCTCTGTAGGTGAAAGCGAGCTCACCCTTCAGTTTTACATCAGCATACAAATGGTAAGCCTTGGTTTCAACGGGGGTTTCTTCCTACATACAGTTGTGGATGTTGGAAGTTGGTTATTGTGGTTGAAATGGCACGGGCTCAGTTATCTGTTAGCTTTAGTTTCCAAGCTTGTTTGTTATTTGTAAAATTTTTAGAAACCCTTAAAGGGTACTTCGTACAAGCGTGAAGAAGGCTCTGGAAGCTGTGATGGAAATTGATTTTAAATTTTGTGTTTTCAGCCTGACAGCCTGAACAATGTAATTTCTTTCATTTTAAAACAATAGAGCTCAACTCTAAACTCAATGAGGCTGTCGACCTCTGTCTAGTTTATTTTACTTTTTATAATAGATTCTGGAAGTGAGACAAGACTGTGAAACAGTCGGGATTTGTAAATGATTTAAGGTTTTTACCTGTCAGTAAAAAAAATGGTTACTGTTTCATATATATATATATATATATATATATATATATATATATTGCATAGTTCAGTTGTGTTTATAGGCCTGAGCCTCGACCTTCAGTTCTAAAGGCTGTAAGCCATATCTTCTTAATTGATTGTGTTTTTAATAAGTTGTTTATTTAATATTTTAAATTATTACCCTGTATTTATAAAGGTTTTCAGTGCACAATTTATGGAAAAATTTACTGTATTTAAGAGTAATATTTTACTCTATTTTTTATTTAAAAGAGTGAATTATTAAGTGTACGCTACAGTTCGGAATGAATAAATTTTTACAAGAAATGATTCAGAGCTCTGTTTTATTATTTTCTTTTCATAAATTTTACAGCTGTTTGATTTCTAATTCTTATAAAAGAGGGATTAAGGTTTATTGCTGCATACTTGAGATTAGGATATGCTTATTTTTCAAAACCTAGGTAGTTGTATTAAAGTTACTTTAGAGACTCCTGTATCATATCACAGACACATAGTGTCTGAAAATCAAATGTTATAAAAATGTTTTGAAAATAAAAATATATCTTAACATAACCCTAGATAATGGTCTGTTTACTATACCTATACTTATTTACTAAACTGTAAGTTTTTATGTGTTGTAAAGAATACTAATATAAGAAAAATAATTCTATAAGTAATATGATTACTAATTTTTTTTACATACCTGTCTTTTAGTTGTTATCTGAAGTAAATACATTTAATGCAGATATTATTTACTACTTCTTTACAGAATAAATCATAAGCAAAAATAGTGCAAAGTGTAGTTACATTTTTCATTCAAGTGAAAAGAATCATCATATTTACCTAAACACCCAGTTGTACTAGAGTACTTCCTGAGCCAGGCATGGAAAAATACATTATGGAATTCTCATTCTATCTGTTTCTCATTTTACATATTTATTACTATTTCTAACATAATCTGCAAATCACCAAGTCTAACATTACACTGTTACTCCTTTCTTCATAAACCCTAATTAAATACTAACATGTCTGTATTTAAAAACTAGTAAACATTTTACTAAAGACGGTAAATAAATATAATAACATAAAGGCAAATACAACCTGTCAATGATAAGACAACAACAGCTTAAGGAGGCTGTTCCTCCCAACCAATCTCTTGGAGAACTCTCAGACAGCGATTCCTCAGGACCCCCAAGCTTGTTCCTAGTCCTTTTGGCAGAGTATTGGGTGGAGAATATAACTTTAAGACCTTTTGTCACCTGACTGGTCCAATTACCTCAGTAATTAAAATCTACTCACAGTAGTAAGAACTTCAACCTAATAGCTGCAATAAGTTTAGTATTAGCAATTAACCCCTCAAACTCACTTCAGTAATCCCCTCCATTGAATTTCGCTTGAGTAAATTCATTCACCCTGAATGATAAGCTCTTAGAATGAGCAGCCTCAGCTGTCTTCAATGGGAAATTTTATAGAGATGCCTAGGTCTTTTGGGTCAATTTTCATTTAATGAGCCACCTGCTCCAATTCCACTTTCTTGGGGAATCATGACCACAAATATAGGGAAGTTTCCACCTGCAACAGTTGGAAGTAGTTTGAGGATGCTGCCACTTGTCAGTGTACTCTCCACCCAGTATCCTCCACCAATTGACTAGTAAACACTCTTTTAACAGCTTCCCTAAGTTGTTGTCTCATCATTTATTTATTTATAAATAAAATATTCTGAATTACATTAATTATTCTTGACCCCACTGGGTCATCAATTACAAACTTAGCATAAAATATAACACAATGTTCCTCAAATAACATTAAATTGTTTTTCCAAATTGGGGTATGTGACATACACACCCCCTTAAACTATAACATCATCCTCAATGTTATTTATTCCTCGTCCTTTGAGTTCCCCTGAAATAGAATTGGATATGCATCCCGCATATGACTTTCCAATTCCCAGGTGGCTTCCTCTGGACTAAGGTGCTTCCATTGCACCTTCACCTGACCAATGGTGAGGTTTTGAAGCAAGATCTCCCTCCAGTCGAGGATATAATCCGGTTCCACCAGAAAATCTCCTTCGGGTTCAACCTGCACATCATTCCAATTAATAACATGAGTAGTATCATGTACATATTTTTTTAATACAGAAATGTGAAAAACATTGTGAACTCTTAAATTCGATGGTAGAGCTAACTGATATGCTACCTATTCAATCCTAGATAGTATTTCAAAAGGACCACAATATCGAAGTGCTAGCTTGGCATAGCTACCCAGCCTCAGAGAACTCTTTTTGGGTCTCACCTTAGTGAAAACATGTTCGCCTACCTGGAACTCCTTTGGAGTTCTTTTAAGTTATGCTTGACTTTTCTGTCGATCTTACGCAATTTTCAAATTACCTTGTACCTGTTTTACAATTAATTCCATTTCTTTCAATAATTCAGGTCCTCATACTAACATGTCCACTGGATTACTCCAAGAGATGGGGGTTTTGCATTTCCTCCCATACAGAATTTCGAAAGGACTATACCTAGTTGAAGCCTGATAATGATTATTGTAAGTAAATTCTACCAGGTGTAAATAATCTTCCCATTTACCTGGATACTCCTTTACGTACATTCTGAGTAGATCCTCCAATACCTGATTTACTCTTTCAGTCTGTCCATTAGTTTGAGTTTGGAAAAAGGTACTAAAGTTTAACGTAGTATTTAATCCTTTGAACAAAGATCTCCAAAAATTACCTGTAAATTTAGGGTCTCAGTTTGAAATTATCACCTTCGGTATTCCATGCAACCAAAAAAATTGTTTTAAGAAAATATCAGCAATATTTGCAGCTTTATAAGTAGTTTTTACAGGTATAAAATGGGTTGCTTTACTCAATTTGTCAACCACTACCATTATTGAGTTATTTAAGCTATGATTTTTAGGTAATCCAGTAACAAAATCAAGGCTAATTATCTCCCATTTCCAGCTAGGGATAGGAAATGGCTGAAGTAGCCCAGATGGATGCTGATGTTCAGTTTTTACTTGCTAACATTCAAAGCATCTAGCAATATTTTCTACCAGTTCATTTTTCATGTTTGGCCAGAAATGATCTTTTCTTAGCATGGTTATAGTTTTCTGGTAACCTGGATGCCCTGAATAAGGAGTTTTATGAATTTCGTTTAAAATTAATAGCTTAATCTTAGGTACATTAGGTAGGTATAATCTCTATTTATATAGTAATAATCCTTTTTCATTCAAGATGTACCCTGTACTTAGACTTTCTATTAATTTCTCTTTTACTTTTGCTTGTAATTTTCAATAATTTTCATCTTGTTCTATTCCAGCTTCAAGTTGTTCTTCCAAGTCTGTTGTATAAGTGCTGATAGCTACTATAAAATTTAGCTTTGCATTTCTACTTAATGCATCAGCCACCTTATTCTCATTTCCTTTGATGTGTTGAATTTCAAAATAGTATTCACTTAGAAAAGCTAGCCACCTAGCTTGCCTAGCATTCAAGTTAGGTTGATCTAATAGGTATTTCAAACCTTTATTATCCGTCATTAAGGTAAACTTGTTTCCAATTAAATGATGATGCCACATATTTAAGGCATGTATGACAACAACAAATTCTAAGTCATAGGTCGCATAATTTTTTTCATGAATCTTCAGTTTCCTAGACTCATAAGCAATGACATGTCCTTCCCAAGTCAATACTCCTCCTAAACCGTCATTACATGCGTCAGTACATACTATAAAATATTTATTATGGTCAACAAATCTTAAAATTGGTGTAGTGGTTAATAATGTTTTTAAATTTTTAAAACTCTCTTCACACTTCTGATTCCAATCGAATTTCTTCCCCTTTTCTGCAAAGAGGTTATCGGATTTGCAATTCTTGAAAACCCTTCGATGAACCTCTAGTAATAACCGATAATTCCCATGAATGATCGGACGTCAGTTATGTCTTTTGGGACTAGTCAATATTCAATTGCCTTTATCTTTTCGGGGTCAATCGAAATTCCTTCTTTAGTCACCACATGACCTAAGTACTGGATTTTATCTTTAAAGAAGTCACATTTACTAAATTTCGCAAAATGTTGATTCTCTCGTAACTCTTGCAAGACAATTTTTAAGTGTTTTTATGTTCTTCTTAAGATTTTGAATAAATTAATATGTCGTCAATAAATACACCACAAATTTATCCAGATATTTGTGCATTACATTATTCATTAGACACATAAAAACAACTAGAGTGTTAGTAAGCTCGAAAGGCATAATGACAAACTCATAATGTCCATATCGAGTTCTAAAGGCTGTTTTAAAAAATGTCTTCATCTTTAATTCAGACCCGGTGATTTCTAGACCATAAGTCAATCTTTGAAAACACCACGGATCCACATAGTTGATCAAACAGATCATCTATGCGAGGTAATGAGTATCTGTCCTTGATAGTCATTTTATTTAATTGACGATAATCTATACATAGTCGTCGAGTTTCGTCCTTCTTCTTAACAAAGATGACAGGTGCCCCCTAGGGAGACACACTGGGTCTAATATAATTCTTATCAATAAGTTCTTTTAACTATGACTTAAGTTCATTTAGTTCGAGTATATTCATTCGATAAGGGGCTTTTGAGTTGGGCACTGCACCAGGTACCAGCTCAATAGTAAAATCTAATTCCCGTTTCAGAGGCAGTCCCAGAATTTCTTCCGGAAATACATCTGAATATTCCTTTAGAATTGGTATATCTTCCAATTTTAATTTATCTATGTTGTTCATGTTTTCTTCATCGATTACTATTACTGCATAAGCCTTACAACCTTTCCTAACAATTCTCTTAAGATGCAGAGCAGATATCTGCCTTACGGTTGTTTTCCTAGGGATTCCATTTACACTTATTAACTTTCCATTGTTATTTATGCAAGTAAAGGATTTGTCAAATCAATTCAAGACCACCCTATGTTTCTCTAACCAATCCATGCCAATTAATATATCATATGAACCTAAAGGTAATACATTGAGTTTAACAACAGTTTCAAACTGATCCATAGTTACTGCACAATTCTTTACAACGCTAATTACCTTTTTCTTTGCACCAATAGCTAACTGAACTAACTAATAACTTTGCAAACTTTTCAACTGGAAGCTTACACTTTTCTACCAAATTAGGAGAAATATAGCTTAAACTAGCTCCTGGATCAATTAAAATAGATATAGGTATTTGTTTTATCTCACCTTCCACTTCCACCATGGAAGTTTGATAGTCTGCTTGTCGATTCTCTAATGTTGCATTGATCCTGGGCATTGTCCTCGCTAGATCACCAACAGTCATCTCCTCCTATATTGTGTGGATGTTGCTAACAATCTTCTTTCGATTAGGGTAGACTGATGCATAATGCAGACCATTGCATTCCCAACACTTTATGGGTTCTTTTCGTTCAAAGTTTTTTGTATAGTTACTGTGGTTGTTAGCAGATTCTTTATTTTTTTTATTATTCTGGTTGGTCTATGAATTACTTTTATTCCCTTGGAAATTCTTATTAGGAAAATTTCTGGTGTTATTATTTTTAGAATTTCGATTAGGTACAAACTCTTTCTTCTTTTGTTCAAAGTTATTATTCCTTTTGGCCTTCCAGTTGGCCATACTCTCCTTTTTACGATTCTGTTCATAACATAAATTTGCTTTTCTCATTGCTTCTTTTAGAGTTTTCGAATTGTCATACTCAATCCTGTCCTTTATATGATAAGGTAAACAGCTGAGAAACCACTATACCTTAGGTTTCTCATCCACAATGTATGGCACATACCTAAGAAGAATTAGAAAATTACTATTTAGTTCTTTCATATTCATTGTACCCAATTTTAACTTGTAGAATTCCTTAGCCCTTTCCTCATAGTATTGTTGAGATAAAAATTTCTTTTTGAAATATTTTTTGAATGTTCTCCAATTTATGTTTTTCTCTCTTATACCTTTTACTCTTTTTAAGTCCTGCCACCATATAGCCAAGATCCTGCTTATTCCCCTTTTTCAGTTTCTCCATTAAATGTTGGCGGCTTGATCTTCTTGAACTCCCCATAGATTTCTTCATAAGGTTTATATTTTCTTTTCCTAGTATGGTGGTTATCTTCACTACTGTCACTAGTATAATGAGAGTTTTGTTTTTATAAATCACCATATACTTCAGAAGATGAGCTACTTTCATTTTAAACTTGTTTAGTCTTCTTATACTTATGTTGATAAACTATACCTTCAGACTCAGTTCTTTTACCCTTTCCCTTAGTATGAAATATTTCTATTAAGATCTGATTTAGCTCCTCTTGAGCTCTTAGAATCCTCTCATTTTCTTTCTTAACTAATTCCATCTCTGATTTTAATTCTTTAACTGTTTGTAGTAGTTCGGAAGAATTATTGGTTATATCTTCTTGTATAGGTTATTTTTGAAGATTATCTCGTTCAGTGTAAGGAGATTCCTCATCCGCATATTCTTCCAATCTATCCATACATGTCATTAACTCAGAAACAAATTTCTCTGTGTGTATCATTCAAAGAAAACAACATCAGCATATTTATTTAAATTTACTATTCCACATAAGCAAGTTGAGCTTCATTAAGGCCTAGTGTTTGAACCTTGTTCTATGATACCACATGTAATAACCCAAAAATTCGTAAAAATTTAAAAAAATTTAAAGTGACATAAAATGTCTAAAGTCGCAGCTAAGTAACTGCTAATGGTTAGCCGAAAATGAAATAGTTTATAAAATAATATGGGATTGCTTCTTTAAAAGAACCTGTAAACGAATGGATGTAATCTTAAACACCTGTGTTAGTACTATTAATGACTTAACAGCTTGTCAAGTAGGTAAGAATTCTTGTATGAGATTGGGGCTTACTTAGCGTTCTGCTAACTCAATTGTACTACTGGTTCCTTACAGGTTTAGCAGGTAAGCGTAAGATCCAGTAGGTGTTATTTAAAATTACGTCGAGAACTACTTCCCTAGTGTGATTAAGATGCTAGTTTTAGAAAAGGTTTAAATATGTTGCTTGTCTTCAAGGAGGTAATGTCAATTGTTTTTCCGTTGTTATAAATCCATAGCTGTATTTATAACTAACACCATAATGAATTTCTATCAAAAACATAAACAAGGGTTTAAATTGCAAGAGCAAGAACTTACCAAAGTTCCTTCAATCATATGAAGATTATTCTCTAAAAATCTAAAGAATATGGTTTGGTTTTCTTATGTTTACAGTACTGGTTATTTACAAATTCCCATAGAGAGAATGGAGCTCATGGTTTTGGGCTTAAGTTCACTTCAAACTGTTTAGTGATCTTGAAGCTATTCTCACTTCAATACTCAATAGATGTCCTTCTCTTAAAGCATGATCAAGTTACCTATGCTTTTCAATTATAATTTTAACAATAGGTAGTTATAATTTTAACAAGAATTCTCCATCATTGTTAGTCTTTAGTTTCTCGAACACTCCTTCATCCAAACAACATAAAGGCTAAGTTTTCAGAAGTTCAAGGCTTTTCTTTTTACTATGGTCATAAATTATAATATAACCATCTCATAACCCTTTTACTAATTATAATATTACACCATCTATTGACTTGTTTGAAAGCATGAACATCTTCTGAGATAAAAATAGTATCCAAGTTATAACCTAAGGTAGAATACCTACAAATGAAACCACTATGATGAAATCAAATGATGGAAATCATATGCTACATAGTTTTGAAATGATCATTGTAAATTGTTTGATGCATCGCTGACTATAGGTTTCAACCCACGCTTGGAGACATATTTGGAAGGAGACGTGGATATGTCACATCCACTCGATGGTTGAGTTAAAACCTTGAAACCCTACTCATTTTCTTTGTGTAGCGAGAGTTCCTCCTTCGTGTTGGTCGAGCTAAGAGCTCGTGGCCATGAGAGGCCTGTAACCACCTTCAAACATTTGGCATTGCACCTGCAACTTCTATGCTGTGACTGATGGGAGAAGTTGTTAATGGTTTTGGTCTTTTTAAGTGTTGAAAAGTTACAATGATAGTGTGTATTAGCTTTTCTTTGTGGCTCGAAGGCTGTGCTTGCCTTTAACCTACAAATGAACACTTCAAAGCTTCTGTCTTCGTCTGGTTGAGTCTATTTCTTTGTGTTTACTTCACAGAGGTGACTTCATGTCTTCATGCCTTCCGACATGGTGCCAAATGCGACCTAGTGTGGCCATCTCTCCTCAATTTCAACAAGTAAATACCTACCCTTAACTTGGGTTTAAATTTGTTTTCTTATAAGGGATTTTACAAAATTTAACCAAGCAAAGGATTTACAATGATTCGGTTTGGAAAATGTAGGTTCTTTCTCTCGGTTCCAACTCTGTAGGTGAAAGCGAGCTCACCCTTGAGTTTTACATGAGCATACAAATGGTAAGCCCCAGTTTCAATGAGGGTTTCTTCCTGCATACAGTTGTGGTTGTTGGAATTTGGTTCTTGTCGTTGAAATGGCATGGCCTCGGTTATCTGTTAGCTTTAGTTTCCAAGCTTGTTTGTTATTTGTAAAAGTTTTAGAAACCCTTAAAGGGTACTTCGTGCAGGGGTGAAGAAGGCTCTAGAAGTCGTGATGGAAATTGGTTTTAAATTTTGTGTTTTCATCCTTACGACCTGAACAATGTAATTTATTTCTTTTAAAACAATAGAGCTCGACTCTAAACTCAATGAGGCTGTCGACCTCTGTCTAGTTTATTTTAGTTTTTATAATATATTCTGGAAGTGAGACAAGACTGTGAAACAGTCGGAATTTGTAAATGATTTAAGGTTTTTACCTGTTAGTAAAAAAAATGGTTACTGTTTGATATATATATATATATATATTGCACAGTTCGGTTTTGTTTACAAGCCTGAGCCTCGACCTTCAGTTCTAAAGGCTGTAAGCCATATCTTCTTAATTGATTCTATTTTTAATAAGTTGTTTATTTAATATTTTAAATTATTACCCTATATTTATAAAGGTTTCCAGTGCACAGTTTCTGGGAAAATTTACTGTATTTAAGATTAATATTTTACTTTGTTTTTTATTTAAAAGAGTGAATTATTAAGTGTACCCTATAGCTCGGAATGAATAAATTTTGACAAGGAAAGATTGAGAGCTCTGTTTTATTAAGTTTGTTTTCATAAATTTTACAACTGTTTGATTTTTAATTCTTACAAAAGAGGGATTAGGGTTTACTGCTGCATACTTGAGATTAGGATATGTTTATTTTTCAAAACCTAGGTAGTTGTATTAAAGTTATTGTAGAGACTCTTGTATTAGATCAGAGACACATAGTGTCTAGAAATCAAATGTTATAAAAATGTTTTGAAAATTAAAAAAAAAAAAAATCTTAACCTAACCCTAGATAATGGTCTGTTTACTATACCTATACTTATTTCGTAAACTGTAAGTTTTTATGTGTTGTAAAGAATACTAGTATAAGAAAAATAATTCTATAAGTAACATGATTACTAAATGTTTTTACGTATCGATCTTTTAGTTCTTATCTGAAGTAAATACATTTAATGCAGATATTATTTACTACTTCTTTACAGAATAAATCATAAGCAAAACTAGTGCAATGTAGTTACATTTTTCATTCAAGTGAAAAGAATCATCATATTTACCTAAACACCCAGCTGTACTAGAGTACTACTTGAGCCAGGCGTAGAAAAATACAGTATGGAATTCTAATTCTATCTGTTTTTTATTTTACATATTTATTACTATTTCTAACATAATCTACAAATTACCAAGTCTAACATTACACAGTTACTCCTTTCTTCATAAACCCTAATTAAATACTAACATGCCTGTATTTAAAAACTAGCAAACATTTTACTAAGGACGGTAAATAAATATAATAACATAAACACAAATACAACCTGTCAATGATAAGACGACAACAACTTAAGGAGGTTGTTCCTCCCAACCAATCTACTAGAGAACGCTCAGACATCGCTTCCTCGGGACCCCTGAGCTTGTTCTTGGTCCTCTTGGCAGAGTACTTGGTGGAGAATATAACCTTAAGACCTTTTGTCACCTGACTGGTCCAATTACCTCAATAATTAAAATCTTCTCACAGTAGTAAGAACTTCAGCCTAATAGCTACAATAAGTTTAGTCTCAGCAGTTAACGCCTCAAACTCACTTCAGTAATCCCCTCCATTGAATTTCTCTTGAGTAAATTCATTCACCCTGAATGATCACCTCTTAGAATGAGCAGCCTCAGTTGTCTTCAATGGGAAATTTTATAGATATGCCTAGGTCTTCTGGGTCAGTTTTCATTTAATGAGCCACTTTCTCCAATTCCACTTTCTTGGGGAATCATGACCACAAATATAGGGAAGTTGCCACCTGTAACAGTTGGAAGTAGTTTGAGGATGCTGCCACTTGTCAGTGTACTCTCCACCTAGTCTCCTCCACCAATTGACCAGTCAACACTCTTTTAACAGCTTCCCTAAGTTGTTGTCTCATCATTTATTTATTTATAAATAAAATATTCTGAATTACATTAATTATTCTTGACCCCACTGGGTCATCAATTACAAACTTAGCATAAAATATAACACTATGTTCCTCAAATAACATTCAATTGTTTTTGCAAATTGGGGCATGTGAAATTTCTTAAGCCAAACAATTAGGCACATATGCACTTCGGTTAACCATTCAAAATGGAGCACGAGAAACCATATGGCATTTGAATAAAAATATTTGCAACAAAATTTAAGAAATAATTGAGATATTTCTTAAGCCAATCAATTAGACACAGATGCAATTGATTTCATGATAAAGTCCCAAAAATCACATTTAACCGTTTACCGACTCTAATTAATATGTTGTTCAATGAAAACTAAGAGGAATTTTAAAGGAAAATTTTATACATTTCCAAAAATTTGTCGTATTCAAATATGAAGTGGTTGAAAATGTATTTTTACATAGATAAAAATATTTATAAAAACTTTCGTATCCATTTGATAAATCCATGTACTTTGATCCATCCATTACTATCCCTAAGGTAATTATTCTCCATTATTATTATTATTATTAAGTTTTGCAATTTCATTTGGATTATAGAAATTGGAGCTTTATTCTCCCACGAACGAATGGCATATGCTATGCAGAGTGATCGGGCAATATATTGTATGCATCACGTTCCCTAGGATGGGAAAGTATACATGCATGTAACATGGCACTTTAAATTATGCATTCAAAACATGTGCCATGTACTGAGTGACATAAGTGTTGTGTTATTGTAGAATGGACCTCAACTCACAATAACACCAAAAAATGTCCTTCAATCTAATGTCTACCCACATGTAAACTTAACGACTGTAAATGTATTACTAGTCTTATAATATATTTTGATAAAACAAGATTGAGAAATTACAAAACTAAATCGAGATTATAACAACTTAAAAAATGAGATCGAGATTATAAGAAATACCCATATAGACAAATGATCAAACATTCCAAATACCCATATAGACAAATTACCAAACATTCCAGTGGTAATTTGTGATTGATATGAAATCCAAAATAACTTGATGAAGAAATGACAAACACCATGATCTAGAGTTGTAATTCCTTTAAAAGGACCTTCCAAGCTATAATTCTTGGAAGAGATAGGCATAATATAATGTTTTAGTGTAAAACTATAAATTCAAATCTGAGCAACAATGTAATTTGAAAATATTTCTAACTTCATTTGTGTAAAAAAGGTTGCAAATATTTTTATATATTGCTATACAACATACAAAAATGAAGAATAATAACTACCTATCACATATAAGCAAAATAAAATTTTGAACTCAATTACTTTGTTTGCCAACAAACTCCATTATATAGTATAGTATTTATATTCATGTAAAAGTCAAACAATTTCCATTAATAAGTACAATCTTTTAGTTGTATCTAAATGGAAATAAATATTTTTTTTAAGTTTATAAATAGTGATTTAAAATTTTGCTTTTGCGTTATTTTTGCTTTTACAAAACATTACATTTAAGAAATCTATTAAAGTCAAATAACATATAACATTTTTAAGTTGAACAATGTATTACCATGTCATATATACTTTAGCTTAATATTTGGTTAACAAATTATAAACCCTATAGAGCATGCTATTAACCACTTACAAAGAGAGACTTCAATGCTTTTGTAAAACTTCTACACATAAAAAACTAGATGTAATATTGTTTAAAAACAATCCTTGAAATAACTCTAGTGTTCCATAAATTTTAATAAACATTTATCTTAACAATTAGTTCACAAATTGTAAAATCTTTAGAATATAATATCAAACAGAATTATTTTCTTTTATTTAACTAGAAATAAATATTTATATATAAAAAATAAATAAATTTTAAATGGATCTATATGAATATTTATAAATGAATATTAATAATATTTGTTATTTTAAATATTATAGTTGTAAATTAAAATAATGCAAGTATTAAAAAGTTCATATAGATAATCATGGTGTTCAAGGAGTAGTGATAAGACTAATTTAACTAAGTGAAAATCATAATAAGTAAAAATTAAATAAAGTGTTATTTTAAGTTCTCTCGATTTATGGTGATTTTTATAAATTTGAATTTTTTAGATTTAGAATGATTTAAAACTATTATGTAATTTTTATTAAAATTATAATTTTGAATTAATAAAATTATAATTTTTTAATGCAATATGGACTCAATACCAATTTTTTATATATAAAATTTTATAAATTTAAAAAGATTTTAACAAGATTTACTGTTAAGTTGAGAGTGTTTGCATGGTTGGTGATTGGAGATTTGTGTTACATTTCTTTCCCATATCTCTGCTTTGTTCATAATAAGGATGCCCAAAAGTTGGATTCTATTGTATATTATGACTTGCTTAAAGATATTAAAAACATTGTATCAATTTATGTGAATATAAAAGGTATTTTTCAAAACAAAAAAAAAAGATAAAAATAATGGTGTTTCTTCATGTTATTTTTATTGCTAAAAAAAATGAAAAAATCTTAGAAATTTGGATTACAGGACATAATTCAAACAAATTTCTAAAAATTTGAATTACATGACATAATTCCATTTTAATTTATTAATACCAATATATTTAATATATATTTATACATTGTATTGTAATTTTTCTCATAAGTTAGGGAGTAGCATTGTTATTCGTAGCTTAAAAAATGAAAAAATCTTAAAATCTTGGATTACATGACATAGTTCACATATTCTAAAAAGTTTGGATTGCATGACATAGTTCCATTTTAATTTATTAATATCAAAATATTTAATATACATTTATAGACCTTATTGTATTTTTTCTCATAAATTAGGGAGCATCATTATCATATAATAATCTTTCATTTATCCCAATTTCTGTTGGTATGGAATTAGATTGATTTTCTCAATATTTGGATTAGTTTAGAATGAGATAAAATTTTAAAAAACACAATTCCAACATGCATAGAACTTAAATCATAGTAGAATAAATTTGACTCATCTTAAAATGTTAAAATCAAAGCAATGAATGCTAAATTTTTAAATTTATGGAATAAATGGAAAAAAAGTTTCCATTAAACTTAATATTTGGAACATGATGCATGTGGAAATATAACTTTATTTTACATACAAGACACCATCCCATCACCTACCATGTGTGCACCATCTATGCATTATATGTGTGGATATGTTGTATTGTGATTGGGTAGAATGTCCAAAGAGTAAGCTAAATGATAGAAGAATTGCATTTTTTTAGCGATATTTTCGGGAAATAGATAAAATTACTTTTTTATTGTTTAAATTGAAATTTTGACGTCCAATATTAACTTTGGTGCACCATGAGTCTCAATTTCAACAATTTTAATGGGATTTTAGCTAGAAAATTTGTCAAAAAATGGGTGAAAATATATCATATGCACTTAGTGCAAAGGCAGGCAGTGCATTTATGTAGCAGTATGTACCTTGTTGTGCAACATTAAATGATCTAATGCTAGGTGTGGTGGTTACACATTGTTGGATCTAAGTTACTTTAGATCCAACCATATACACTCCACGGCAAACATTTAATACTCTGGAGTGGGTGGTGAGTATTCCCTGTTATCCATGGTTTTAATCCCATTAGCTCTATGGACCAATTAGTATTTCATACTTAGTACAGATAGACATACCTCTTCACATGAGCTCAGGGTCCTTGTCCCTAAACAAGGAATAAACAATATTATTACTTTCAATGCAAAGTTTATGATTTCATTATATAGTTTTAAGTTTCCTCATTAGATCTAAAAGGATAAGAGTTTCATTTCACTTTGGTAAAATAATTGGGTCATTTCCTTCAAAAGGAAAAAATGGCGAGCAAGCAACATTTTTCTCAGTTATGGGTATCAAGGATTTGACATTGGTATGGGATTTGACAGTATGCAAGAATTAGGAAACATGAATAAGTTTTTCTTGAAGTAGAAGATGATATCTCTTTTTCATAAGAGAAAAGTAAAACGTTTATTGAAATTAAGCAAGAGGAATCTAAGGACAAGTAGGAGTAGGAAGAGGGTGAGGATTCATTTTGTATTCGGCACGGGACATCGTCTTAGGTGGGATACTATGCTCTTACATCTCAAGGTTTCATGGTGTTTTCCGATCTATTAGCTGAGAATTATGTTTTCTAGTATTTAACTCGACCACGTCCTATTTACTTATACAATCACCTTGACGGAGAAGCATGAGCTTATAGAAGTATTGATGGGATTATCCAATGTGCACTCACTGTATATGTTGTAATGTTGTTCAACATGACTAGGAATTAGGAATTTATAATACTAGATTCAAACTAATTCATCTCACAGAGGAAACATATGTATTTGTTGATGGGAACTACAAATATCTAAATTGGATATAGCTAGAATGTGATACCTGGACTCAGTTGGTTGAGTTATGATTTGGTTAAGAGTTTACCATAAGAATTGTAGGTTTTATTCTTGTAGCAGTAGAGGGAATTATAGTTTAAAATTCCAAGATCTACATCTCGAAATGTGAAATTAGAATCTTGAGTCAACTTCAAGTCAAAGGCCAAATAATAAATGAATTTTTCAAATAATATGTATTTTTATTTTTTATTTACTTTTGTTATTGCACGGAAAGCAACAGAATTAAAACCAACATAAATCCATCTTAAACTTGGATTTATCAAGCATCGAGAGAGGTCAAATATTTTGATGTGTGAATTTTTTTCTTGATGTGTAAAAAATGCAAATTAGAAATTAACACCTCAAGAAATTGGATCCCTTTAAGTACTTGAAAGATATGAGTTTAATGGATCTATATTGGTGTAGGAATAAGTTAAGGCCTTGGCTACATTTAGCAAACTATGTCTATGCTTAAGTGTTTTTCCAGGATTCATGGCTGTAAAATTGTTGGTAGTGGGATGACAGCACGAAAGAGTACATCACAATGAAGAATACATCATAATGACAATCAACAATTTTTTGAAACAGGGGGATTATTACATTCATATTTAGTACAAGTAGAATCATTGTTGCATATTCTAGTACTGCACATAGGAGTCAAAATGAAATGCAAAACCAAACTATTCTCTTTGTCATACACTAACCCTTCTAATATTGAATCTTATACATTACTTGCATCCTTAGGAGTTGAGGTTACTTTAGGCCATTAGCTTATTATTTCCAGTGTAGTAAAGGCTCTCTATTAGTAGATCTTGCGTTTATTCTTTAGTGCTATGCAGTCTTCTTTCAATTTGCCTCTGAGAACTTGGGATCTCTTCATGATTCTATTATTCTTTCCTCCTCTGAACTTTGTCTTCCTTTTTTATTGCCAACCAATTGTAAGTATAGGTGGCATAGTGCAATTGTAACTATCTACAAAGTCAATCTCAGAACTTGGGATCTCTTCTTGATTCTATTATTCTTTCCTCCCGTGAACTATGTCTTTTATTTTTACTGCCAACCACTTTTAAGTATAGGTGGCATAGTGCAAATGTAACTATCTATAGAGTCAATGCCCGAGGCACTTAACTTAGCTATGGAGAACAAAAGTTTATGGAGTATTTTGTCGTGCTTTATTATAAAAGAAACAGTTAAGGGCACTCCTACATCTTGTAAGGAAATAAAAGCATCTCAACACCTACAACAAAAGCAAGGTAGTATTTTAAAGTATAAATCTACTATTGCGCATGTGCAAACCCTCTCTTGAGATCTAGGTCAACTAAAATACCGATTTAGATGTGAATCATTTATAAGAAGAGGGATCTCAACTCTTTCCAAATCCTAAAGATAGTATATGCATTGAATAAAAGTCTTTATGGTTTGATAATAACTTTACTATAAAGAAAAACTTGGGATTATGAACTTTGAGTTCATGGGTCTCATCCCATAGGAGCATAAGGTCACCTATGTCAAACTCCTTGTCACATGTTGATTGATTAGACCAATGTTTTAGTAAACATTATGCATAAGAAATTTATGTCTCTCCTCTCACTTTAACAAGATGATTAATCTATTTTAAATTCCTCATAGTGCACCTAAAACTGCTTTTTACAATTGTATAATTTATTTTAAATCAGTGTTACATGGAATAAAAGACATTATTCAAAGTAAGGCCATTATAGAATGTGTCAATTCATGTAAAACATAAAATAAAAGAGACATCTAACAATTGGTTGTAGCTTGGGTGGTTGGGAGAAATAAGTGTTACCCTTCAAGATACTAATATTGATTGATTTTAATAAAACTAATTCCTGATATAATCCAAGTCAAGTCGTGCCCTTTATAATCCAGCTGACAAATGTTTTTTTTATATTAAATTTCTTTGACTGATCTCTTTAAAATTAAATCTCTTTGAGTGATCTTTATAATGGGGAGGTCGAATATTTGTATTATCAGTTTGTGAAATGAGAAGATTATTCATTACGCCAGGCCCACGAGATCAATGCTAAGACTGAATTTTAGCCAGCCCAATGCGCATCAAGTTTCCATTGGCAATGAAACAGAGGTTTTGGTTCATTACATACCTAGTGTTCAAATCAAGACAAAGACAGTGGTTGTTGATGACACGATATTAATGGAGTTTGGGACTTTCACAGACAGACAATATGTTCTCCGTATATTTTCGGCAAAAGCTATCTATTGAGCTGCAGAGCATTTAATGTGGCTGCAGCAAGCTTGATGGTCGTTGGATCTTGGGCTGCTCTAGATCCAAGGGTCATCAAACCTGCTGCAGCAACATTAAATACTCTGCAACTCAATGGATAGCTCTTACCCTATTTCTCTAGCAAATGGATATCAATGTAAAGAGGTTTGCTAACCATCCTTTTCATGCAGTACCTTCTCCGCACCTGCGGTTCGGCCGTTCCTTCTCCGTCCACTGCAAATAGGTGGAACGTGGAAGAACAAAACTTTATTGGAGTTCATTTTTAATCGCAAATATGTAGTGTAACATATTGGTCAGAAAAATCATTGCGTGGCAAACACGGATTGGATCAATTGACGACGAAAAGGCATAGTCCCTTTCAAAACGCACCTACCTCAAAAGTAAAACGTATCGAAGTAATTAAGATCTCAATAGAATTTGTCATTTATTAAAGAGAAAACCACATTTTAAAAGCTCCCGTCTACGTGAATTCCATTAAAATTATTTAAAATTGGATGGTAATTAAAAAATGTATTTTATTTAATTCATATATTTATGTTTATAAATATTTATATATTATTTTAGATTTTGGATTTGTTTGAGTGGATCAATAAGATTTATCAAAGTGTAACAAGTTTACAGTAGCTATTTTTTTTTGCAGTGGTTGTATCTTGTGACGTTTAACTACATCTTGATTAAGATTTAAATAAGTTTTACTTAAAAATTGAAATAGATAACAATTTGTTTTTATTTTTTCATATCAGTTTTTGTTTTTTAATTTATTAAATAGTATTAACTCTACCAATCTAGTATGAATAATGTAGAAAATTATATATTTTAGCTTTTTATTTTTATTTTTTATATCAATTTTTGTTCTATTTATTTTTTTTATATCAGATTTTATTTTATTTATTTATTAGATAGTATTAACCCTAACAATCTAATATAAATAATGAATAAAAAATTATATATTAAGAGTATGTTATCTTCCTCATTCAACCACACTTTTTAAAAGTAGGTGATCTGTTTTATTCAATCACTTTTAAATATATAATTGAGCTAATTAATATTAATTTTAGAATTAATGTCTAATAAGAATTAGAGTTAATATTAATCTTAGAATTAATATCCAATAAGAATTAGAGAAAAGTAAAGTATGTTAGAAAAGTAAAGTAGGTGATCCGCTTTGTTTGGCCATATTTTTAAAATAGATGATCTGCCTGATTTAATCACTTTTAAAAATATAGTTGTATTAATTATTCTAATATTAACCATTTGAATTAAAAAAAAATATAATAAATTAAAAAATGTAATTATGTTAATTAATATTAAAATTAATAATATAAACAAATCAATTATTAATAAGCTATTTTTAAAAATATAATTAAGTTAATTAAAATTAATATTAAATTAATAATATAATTATATTAATTAATATTAAAATTAAAATTAATGTCCAGCAACAAGAATTATGAATTATGAAGGACTAAACAATTCAACGACACTTTCTAAAATAACTTTTCGTATAAAAGAATTATGAAGGACTAAACAATTCAACGACACTTTCTAAAATAACTTTTCGTATAATAAATTTAAATTTTCAACTTGTTATCCTAAATATTTTGGAGATTTATTGTTTAAATAGCTTTATAATGGGGTTTTGAATATATATATCTATTGAGTAGCTTGGATGATTGAGAGTTTTGGTTGTTACACTCTTCACCCGGCGAATCTCGATATCTAAGAAATTTTCTCACGTAAATATAACCATAGTATAAAATTAGGCTTCCATGCTAAACCACTTTTAAATAAATATATATTAATTTAAAATTTATTACAATATTTTTTAATAAAACCATATATATAATTTAGGTAAACATATTTTTTCTACATTTCTGTCTATTCTACTTTTTGTTATTTTAGTTTTAAAATCCTTTCATATTGGACTAAAATAATAGGATAAATTGCAAAGGTTTTTAATTTTAGTCCTTAACAAATACTAAATTGCTAAATTTTTTTATAATGGAAGTCTTGCTAATTTTTTTATAATGGAATTCTTGTAAAATTTCTTTTTGTTTGATTGAAATGAAGATTTTAAAAGTTGTTTTAGTAAATCGTATATCAGGTAATTACAACTGGTTTATATTGGAAATTATTTCCTTACCCTATGAGTGCACGTAAATGATCTCGTTCCTTTCCCTCCGAATTTAAGCTATGGAACATGGAGGAATGAATAATTCACCATTCAATTTATTTATTGGAAAATGTTTTTATATATACAATGTATATGGTAGTTTTCATTCCACTTCTAACTAACTTCTTCGTATTATTATGTGACTAAAAGTGATACGGATCTGCATAAGCAGGGGCTTTTTACTTATGCACGAATCTCTGTGGAGATCGACCTTAGCAAAGGTCTTCCTGATAGAGTCCAGATGATATATGAGAAGCACAAATGGATTCAGGCACTGGACTATGAAAATACTGCTTTTAGATGCAGATTTTGCCATCTAACAGGACATTTACAAGACTCGTGCCCACTTGCAAAAAGGATTCCTAAAAAGAAACAGGGGACGAAGACAAAGGGGAAAACATGGCAGGCAGATTATGCTCCCTCTACTGATGAGGATTCGGAGGGTGAGGAAAGTGAACCAGAAGTACAAAAAGAGGAGGAGGTCAATGAGGAAATAGTGCATAAAGCTGAAACTGTGATGGCACATCACTTAGATTCAAAAAACGCTGGTAAGGAAATACACACGGAAAACATGCAATTAACGGCTACATCCTTAACCGGGTCAAAGCGTGCACATGAATCAGAAAATTCAGATTCCGATAAAGACAAAACCCCAGTACAACCTTCATTGGAGCAGGTGATTAAAGAGCTGATTATAGCTACACCTCAGCAGGGGGGATGGACAGAAGTGAAATCAAAGAAGAAAGGAAAGAAAGGGAAACTAGAGGATTATTATAAAATCCCAAATTCCTAGAAAAATTATGTAACATTATTGTTTTATTTTTTATTTTCTTGCATACCTTTGGTCTTGTCCTTGATGTGCATATGCACCTACAGAATGTAATTTTGTATCGCTTCGGCTTGAAATAAAATTACGCTTTTTTTTCTTGGAAAAAAAAAAGAAAAGAAATTATATTTACAATATTTATATATGGAATCATAATGTGAGGATTAAGTATCTAACATTCTTCCTCTTAATTTTAAGAGGTCTTTGTCAATCCGAGCATGGTTCTAAATCTTTCAAACTTTTTTTGTCGAAGTGCTTTGGTGAAGAAGTTGGTAGTTTGCTTATTTGTGGAACAATGTCGTAGATGAATTGTCTTGGCCTATACATGATGTCGAATTAAATGGTACTTTGTGTTGATGTGCTTGGTTTGATCATTGAACTTTGGGGTTCTTGGCCAACTTGATTGCAGAAGTGTTGCCAATCACCAAGGGGGTGGAAATTTCTTGCTTCTCCTGCAAATCTTCAAGTATCTTCGTGAGCCACACAATCTCCTTTGTTGCTTCAGTACCTACCACATATTCTTCTTTTATTGTCGAATCTCTTGGAACTGATTGTTTGTGTAATCTCCAGGAAATAGGTGCTAATCCAGGACTCATTGTATATCCAGAAGTGGACACCCCTATCTCTTTGTCACCATAAAATTCGGAATCAGTGTACCCAATGAGTTTAAAGCCTTTTAGCTTAGTGTACACTCGAGTCATGTTCAACTACCTTAGAATTTTTTTTGCTGCAGACCAATGTCCTTCACAAGGTTTGTGCATATATTTGGAAAGAATGCCAACAACATAAGAAATATCTAGTCTAGTAGTGGTAAGGTAGATAAGGCTTCCTACAAGTTGTCACTACTTTGTTGCATGTGTGTTGCATCCTCAAATTCTTTTCCTCCACTTGATGTGAGATTCAACTTTTGTTCCATTGGAGTTGAGAGAGGGTTGCAATCTGTCATGCAAAATTTGTTCAACAATTCTCCAACATACTTTTTTTGAGATAATAATATGTACTTAAGATATTGAGTCACTTCAATTCCTAAGTAATAATGAAGATTTCCCAAATTGGTCATTTCAAAACATTTCTTCAAACATTTCGTTATGGATGCTATGCAATCTTCATTGTTTCCTGTAATCAAGAGGTCATTTACATATACGACAAGAAATACAGTAGATCTTCCAACATTATTCACAAATAATGGTGTATCATCAAGATTATAATGCTTGCAATTTGGCTTTAAAATATGCTCTGTTAGATTCATACCATGCTCGTGGTGCTTGTTTTAGGCCATACAAGGATTTGAGACTCTTGAATACCTTGTTTTCTTGTCCCTTCACAACAAAACCTTATGGTTGAGACATGAATGCATTTTCCTTCAAGTCTCCATTCAACAAAGCAATTTTTACATCCATTTGGTGGACTTTCCACCCATTTTGTGTTTCCATGGAGGGAAAAGTGTGGATGCAACCACATTTTGCTGTGAGGGGAGAATGTTTCTTCATAGTCAATTCCTTCTTTTTGTTCATAGCCTTTTTCCATAATCCTTGATTTGTGTTTGTCAAGTGAGCCATCTAATTTGCATTTGTTCTTGTATACCCACTTGCAACCAAGTGGTTTGGTTCCATTTGGAGGGTCAACGAACTTTCAGGTTCCATTCTTTATGAGTGCATCGTATTCAATTTGCATAACTTCTTTCCATTCATCACATTTAGCAGCTTCTACAAAGGAATTCAAATTTAGCAAATAAATTCAATTCCCAATCAAATGAGACATCCATGTCACCACCTGAATTTATCTGGTTCTCCTCCATCATCTTGTTTTGTTGAACTTCTTGTTCCTGTCTTTCCAACTTCATCTAGATGGACACTTTCAAGTGTCTTTATTGACCATTTCAGATTATTCTTTGATGGTCCAAGATGATTAGTTAGAGGTGCTTCATTCTCTTCAAGGTTCAATCTTTCAACCCTTTCATTAACATCACCAAGTTCAAGTGAAGTGGTGGGAAATTCTTCTTCAGAATTTTCTTCATGAGGGGGTGTTGGTGTTTACAAGGAAAATCCAAATATTGATCCTCATCCAATATTGGGATTCCCCATTCAAGGTTTGGAATTTCATTATCAAATTTTTAATAATTCTTTAGATGGGAAAACTTCTTTAGACCATCAAGCTACCTTTCAATAAACGTGTCATTTTTATTAGTTTCAAGAAAAATAACATATCTGGAAACAACAAATTTCTTGTTTCCCTCATCATAAATATAATAGGCCTGAGAAGTTTCTGAATACCTCAAGAAAATACGTCTTTTACCTCTAGCACCAAGTTTGTTTCTTTTCTCCTTAGGTATCAAGGCATACCATGTGGAACCAAAAACTTTGAGATCCCTAACCAAAGGAAGGTGGCCAAACCACATTTCATGTGGAGTCTTGTCTTCAATAGCATGAGATTGATTTATGTTTCTTAAAGATGTTGCACATACTACTGCACCACCCCAAAACATCAATTTCACATACTTGAAAAACATCATTGATATTGCCATATTCATTAATTTTTTATTCATCTTTTCTTCTACTCCATTTTGTTGAGGATTATAAGGAACTAAAGTTTGATGTGTAATCCCATTTTTGGATAGATAATCTTGAAATTCATTAGAGGTGTATTCTTTTCCATTATCAAAACAAAATGTACCAATACATGCTTATGCTTGATTCTCTATCCATGCATGAAAGTTCTTGAATGTTTGAAATGCTTCAAACTTTGTCTTTAATAAATATGCCTAGCACATTCCTGAATAATCATCATCAAAGGTCATGCGGTACTTATTACCATTTGCAAAAGGAATTGGCATGGGGCCATGTAATTCAAAGTTGATAAGCTCTAACTTTCTACATGCTTTGAATTTTGACTCCTCAAAAGGTTTCTTACTCTGTTTGCCTAATATACATGCGTCACATTTGTTCATTTTCTTAGGAATAGTAGGAAAACCACATACACCATTCTTTGTTAACAAACAAATACTATTATAATTCAAGTGACCAAATATTGCATGCCATAATAAAGTGGATGGCATATTACCTTATTTAAGCTGATACATATAGGAAAAGTTTTGAAATGTTGCAGAAAAACTCTTCAACTTCAACAACTTTCCATCTTCATACTCGGTCATGATGACCTTTTTTTCATAAGAACTTCTTATCTCTACAATTCCATCAAACTTGTGGATGGAATGCCCTTGTCATTGAATCTGCACCAAGGACAACAAGCTTCTCTGCAAATATGGAAGATAGAGAACATTCTTTAATAGAAAATGAGGTAAACCAGGCAGCTTAATCCTAATTGAACCAATTCCCCTTGTTGTACAGGATTACACACCTAATAACCATAGGTCTGGGGTTACCAACATACTCAATCAACTTGCAAACAATTGAATCTAAGGTGCAGTAAAGGAAATAAGAGGATTAGAAAGACTTACTCGATTAATAAAGATCGATCCTTGCTAGTCCTCTTCCGCTCTGCTTCACCTCCAAAGTCTTCAAGGTTGTTCTTCTTTCACCTGTCAAGAGCCAATCTTCTAGATACAAGATGATTCATATATATATAAGCAGGTTAGATAAATCACATATAAGATGCATAAACATAAATATTTATCAACCCAAGACACATGAAACACATATGGAAGAAGGATTCTCTTTATTATCAATAATGAAGAAGTTCAGATTACAACCCAATGCTTGAGACAAGGACTCCTCTGCAACCAAAGGATTCTAAGTTCCACTGCTCCAAAGACTTCTGTATAAACTCCACCAGCATAACTTTGCTCTCCAAGTGTATCTAATCAACACCCTCCCCAAGGCTTGTATTTATATGGAGGAAATAAGGCGGTTTCGAAGGTTGAAGAGGTTGAGACAGTTAAGATAATTAAGATAACAATGCTTAACTAATCTCAGATCAGCACGTGTTTTGATGTTTAACTATTCATGGACATATTCACGGGTGTGTAGAAGGACAACCCGCGAATGATTCGCGACTTGCTACAAGAGCAACCCGCGAATACATCCATCCGCGACTTGCTATAAGGGACACTCGCGAATGACTCACGAGTTGCATAAAAGGAGAGTCGCGAATGCAAGTCAACAAAGTAAAATGGCAAAGTAACCAACTGGATGGAGGAAGAATGTATTATGCCATAATCCAATCTATAATGTTTTGGGCAAACCTCTATCCATAAATGTCCTTTTGTGTGCCAACATGAGGGATGTCGGCACTCGGACGGAGAGGTGCCACTCAGGTGTATAACAGATGCCCCCTAATGTGTGAGGTCAGAGGGAAATGATGGCCGAAATACATTATAATATTTAGCTTTGGAGAACTCAAAAATCCAATGGAGTAGAGAGAGTACCTAAAACAAATACATAGTAATGTCATATACAAATTTACATCTGAGGATGTTATGTTCAATTTACTGGAACACTAGCTCTTTTACAATATTTGAGTACATCATATGATACGGGTATAGAACCACGTATATTACAAAGGTGGATCGAAGCCACAATATACAATAATGATGAGTCTTTAAAGATCTGGAAGCTATGTAGATGGAGAGAACATAATCTTGCACAACCTAGTCCATAAGTGTGAACTAAGGTCTTCATAAAGGATCCCAAAGAACCAGTACAATCCAAGCCATGTGAATAAGGGTAAGCTGAAGTCGAACATGGAAAGGATTCAATAGTTTGTCAACCAATAAGGGATAATTGACAACTGAAGCAAAGGAATTCACTAATGATGGAAGTGAATCCTAAGGTACAATCGTCAAAACTCTAGGTCTTCGCCATCAGGAAGTACTGAAAATGGAACAATGCTGTGATAAGGAAGGAAACAAATCCTCCAATGGATCACAAGAGTGACTAGGAACTGGGCAAAAGAAGAGAGACACAAATAGATAACATATATAACAATGATGGGATCAGGCTATAGATCATACATTGGGTAGAGTCCTTGAACAGTGAGCACAACACATAGATGACCCAAGGCAGCGTGCAACGGATAGATAGAACAACTAGACTTATCTGTCATGTAGGAGACATGATCAGATTCCCCAGGTATAATGGACAAGATGAGGAGTAAGAAACTCAAAGTGGTAGCTGAATACAAGTGGACACTGAAACATGGATATCGAAAAACAAAGACTGCTATGTTCAAGGATGACATGCTGCCATTACTAAAAACAAGAGAAAACTTCTTCCTTACCTTCCCTGTTAAATTTTAACGAGTCCAGGAAAGTAAACTCGGTTCCCTCTTCATTTTTTAACAAGCTTGAAGAGATGGGAAAATAATGCTTGATAGTGTCACTGATTCGTGGATTTAATGAGCCCGAACTAGTACATGCTCAGCCGGTGTTTTCACATTTAGAGAGTCTGAAAAACGCCAAAGAAGACTCCAGGGGGGTCCTTTTTCGTCCAATTTAGTCTCCTGAGGCCGAAAAAGTATAAAATAAACCACAGAAGAACTCTCTTAACTTTCGAAGAAGAAAAGGTGAACCTTTTTCGTACTTAGTCAGGGAGGTCCGAAAAAGGTTAAATTACCACCTACCCAACGCTCCTTCCAGAACAACATAAAATAGCTTGAGTTTTATGAGTGTGAAGGAAAGCAAGATCACTCGGAAAGATCCATTTGGTTACGAGAAATGGGGCTTACAACAATAAAATCATTTCTTTGTTCTTTAGTGTTTAACGAGCATGACAAAGACACAAAGTACACTCGAAATATTTTTCATGTTTGGGTCTAGAGCACGAAAAAGAGAAAACTAAGCTCAAACCGGGTGTTCCTTTTCTGTAAATTTAGTCCCTCAGGTCCGGAAAAGTGATAAACCTATACCTGAGAATACTCTTCTCAATTCAAAAGAAAAGAGAGTGATACTTTCTCGTATTATTCCGCATGGTCCGAGAAAGAGATAACCTACCACCAATGCAGATGCCCGTTCACATATTCTTAACGAGATTGAACGGATGAGATAACTCTGTAGTCAAGTATGTTTTGAAGGAGTTAGACCTAGGCCTAAAGAAACTCCATAAGGGAGGGGAGTCCTATAAAGGGATAGCTTGTAAAAAGAGATTCAGAAGAAGCTCTATTTGGTGTGAAAAATAGTTAAGAGGACACCCCTGAACCTGAAACAGTGGCGGCATGAGCACCAAAGGATGACAAAGGCATATAAAGATGATACTCATGAAATAGGGGCCCTAGCCATGGAGGAACAATGGTAGAGACAAGGGACTAATGGTTTAGAATACCATAGTCTATGGCAAAGTGGTAAATACTAAGGTTAATATGGAATGATAAGATGCCAACATGTGTTGGAAATAGCAAAACCACCCAATTGGAGCAACAACACTCTGTAAAAGTTGATAAATCTGTTCCAAGGCACAAAAGTATGGTATTAGTTGATTGACATTTCAAACTATAGGAAAGAGACCCACTTTATGAAATATTATTTCTATAAATAGCTTGAAAATTAAAACAATTCTTACCATTTGAACTTTTTGAACCATAAAGAGCAAGATTACCCTCTACCTTTGATTGATCACCGTGGAGAATTGGACCGTCGGACTCAGAATCCGTCAGCTTCAGGTAATTCTACACCCTAAGCTCGTCAAATTGATCCAAACAAATATTAGTTTTAATGGTGAATTTAGTATTTAATAGCACCCAAAAATATGACAGTGCGCATACGCGGGTTGCTAAGCATGAAAGTCGCGAATACGCATTTCATTCGCGGGTTGTCTAACTAGACAGCTGCAAATGATCCGCGACCTACCTAAATAGACAGTCGTGAATGCTGCGCAATGGGACAAATCTTTAAAAATATGCAAGATTTTTAAATTTTGATTGTGGAATACTGAATTAAATTGCTTATATTTTCCAGGTAAAAATGGTTTTGGAGTGGAGGGAAAGGGAGCACGAAAGGATGGATCATGCGGCGCTCCAAAGTGTGCCTACATTGCAAGCATTGAGAACTAGTGGGCTGTTGAAATTATTTTGTACATCGCCCATGCGGGCCAATGTCCGCATACTTGAGTTCATGGTCAATTTTTGGGATCATGATATGGGGATGTTCAATCTTCAAGGTGAGACCTTAGAGCTTAACGTGGAAGACATCTATTTCATTACCGGGTTGTCACAACGGGGAGCACCGGTGAATTTGGAGGACACTGGCAGGGGCGGTGACCCCTTAAGTGTCCAAAACTATGTAGACATATTCTGTATACCGGGTACTCAGAAGAAGGGAAGTAGCGTTCTAATTGCAGACATCCAGGATTTCACTCTCCAGGTATTGGCTAGTACCATTGTGAGACTTGCAGGGTCATTAGGGTTACATATGGCCACTAGAAATCAAATGAGGGTGGCGGTTGATTGCTTAAGAGGTGCTCTCTATGATTGGTGCTCGGGAGTTTCCCCCATTATGAAGAGGCAACTATCCGATTGTAAGAGGGGAAGACGCAAGAATTTTGGCTATGCAAGCATACTAGTAGCATTCTTCTTCTTCGAGAGTACCAGCCATGAGCCCTGCTATACCACTACAGGTCAGATCTTCGCGTCATCCAAGGCTGAGCCGGTGGGGAGACATCTTCCTCCATCACGAAGGAGGATACATAGTACACAACGTATATGATGCTGACTTTTATACTTGGTGGGAACGACAGCTATCGGTGCTGGAGCAGTTTCCATACACCGGGTTGGACTTCCGAGGTGACCCCGAACTTGTCCTCCCTCCAGGAGGAGCATGGGGAGAGATGGGTAAGTAATTTTTAACTTTTAAATCATTATCAAATTTTTATGAATTTTTCAAATGATCGATATATACATATGCACAAGTCTTGATCCTATTCATGTGTCAAAATGCAGATGTTGGACCAGTCCGCCCTGAAGGGCACCCTCGTATGTTCGTACGTCCTGTTGTGGGAGAGGATCGGGGATTGATCAAAGTATTTGAGGGGAAACTGACCAGGTTAACCCAACGAGTACCGACTATACAGATAGAGCATATCCTTGCAGCCATGCAGGAGTTTGTAGTTGGGGTTCCACCAGTTTGGCTACGTCTTTTCAGATGAGTAGCTAGAGCAGTACTTGTATACAGAGATGCGGTGGAGGCTGCCGAAGCCGAGGAGGCCGAGGAAGACAGGGTACATAGAGATCATGGGGACCAAGGTGGTCCTAGTGGCCAGGGCGATCCAGCTTAGACCTAGGACATTTTGATGGATTATGATCCACTTTTTTGTACTTTTTGTATATGACGGGATCTACGGATCAGACTCAACCTATCTACAGACAGATATTTTACATATATATATATATTGATGTTTGGTTGTTGGCTTATTTACAAGTGTTTTTTATATGTATATTTTTATGAAATGTGTGTGAGATGTCAATCCAAAATATAATTAGCATATGCATCAGTCAATGAATTTTGGTTTCGTGGAATATGATTGAAAGTAATAACTTCAAAATGTCTTTCCAATAAATGAATTTGCATGAACTGACGTAACAAGATAGGATTTTGTACCTGATAAGCTCTATTGAGCTGGGAAACTACCAACTGAGAATCCAAACGGACTTCAAGCTGGGTGATGCCATGTGACAAAGCATCCCATAGGAGCTCAATGACAGCCCTATACTCAGCAACATTATTAGAAGCAGGACCTAGACAAGCGCCTCCCACGGTAACAAGCTGTCCTGAGGGAGAATAGATAACCCATGCTGCCGAAGCTAGGTTACAAGTATGACAACTGGCGCCATCAGTGAAACCTATATACATTTCGGAAGACATCTGCAAAAACCAGCAGATAATATAAAAAAAAAAACTGACAACCTAATGTACATAAAAATACATACACTAAAATACAAGAAAAAGTGCTAAGCCTAAGCGTAGTACTTCTTCAGGTAGAGCCCATTTCTAGGCTCAGGCAGCTTATTCCCATCATAATCAATTAATTCATATGCACCTTTACTTAATACCTTCGACACAACATAGGGTCCTAACCACATAGCCTTGAATTTTCCTACCCCCAGGGGTTCTTTATCTTGGTCCCAAAGCAAGACAAGTTCCCCTTCAGAGAAAACCCTAGGTTTGACCGTTTTATCATATTGAGATTTGACCCTATTTTTATGAGCCTGATTAGCAGTCAACGCATCTCTACGTTGTTCATCAAGGTGTTCTAAATGTACCAGACGTTCCTCAAGCTCAGTCGTATCAGGTAACACATGAATGGCTATCTTCAAGGACGAGATTTCGCATTCAATCGGAGTAACAGCTTCCACCCCGTGAATGAGTTGGAAAGGGGAATAACTCGTGGCAGTCTTGACATTAGTTCTGTAAGCCCAAAGAGCAGGATATAACATGATGTGCCAATTAGAGCGGGCTGCATCAATTGTCCATTTCAGGATATTTTTTAAAGTCTTGTTGATAGCCTCAACCCGACCATTAGCTTGCAGATAGTATGGAGAAGAATGTTCTTGTCTAAATCCGAGCATGGTAGTTAGTTCTGTCATCATGTTATTTTGAAAATGACTGCCATGGTCAGTGACAATCACTTTGGGAATATCAAACCTTGCAATAATTTAATTGAAAACAAAGAAAGCTGTTGTTTCCCTGTTGTCTTTGAAAGTAGGAATTGCCTCTGCCCATTTCATAAAATAGTCAACAGCGACAATGATGTATTTATGCCCCCCAGCCAAGACTGGGTTGCATGTCACGTAATCGATCCCTCATTTCATGAAGGGGCCTACCGAGACAATAGGAAATAACGGAGCAGGATGCGACCGCATCTTCCTGGTGTAAAGCTGACACGGATGACAACGCTTCACGACTTCCACACAATCTTTGAAGATCGTGGGCCAGAAATAACCACCACGCAATATCTTTTGGGCCGTTGCTAACCCAAATAAATGACCCCCACACGCTCCACTATGGGAATCATTTAGGACAATCTCCGCTTCCTCATGAGTAAGGCAGCGACGCAAGACGGAATCTACCCCTCGTCGATATAATTTATCTCCTATAATGAGGTAGTTCTTGGCATGAAGGCGTAACTTACGTCGTTCCTCCCTAGAGTAAGCGGCAGGATACTTCAAAGTCCGGAGATATATAAGAATATCCCCGTATCAAGGATCAGAGGTGGATATCAGGAAGATGTGCTCGTCTGGGAATGAGTCATCTTCAACAACTACATTCTCTTCAATGGGAAATTCTGCTATAAGATTAGCAAAAACTAAGGACTTTTTAGACTTAGCTGATTGGAAATCCAAGTCAAACTCTTGGAGAATGACTATCCACTTGTTAAATTTTCCCCCAACAATCCGTTGGGATAAAACATATTGGAACGGATTCACATCCGCCACTAATGTTGTGGTCCTCAGTAAAATGTAGTGGCACAACCTCTGTATAGCATAAACAACTGCTAAGGCTAACTTCTCGACGTGGGAGTATCTAAGCTCAGGTCCGGCCAAAGCACGGCTAAGATAATAAACGACATGCTCAACAAGCTTATCGTCCTCTTGGACTAGTACTACCCCAATGGTCGACTCCGACGTGGCCAGATATAATATAAAATCCCTAGAATAATCTGGTGGGCGTAACAAAGGTGCCGACAGCAAAGCTTTTTTCAATGCCTCGAACGCAAGTTGTGCGGTTTCATCCCATACAAATGGGGTGTCCTGCTTGAGCAAGCACATGAAACCTTTAGTGATCTTGGCATAATTAACAATAAAACGTCGAAGGAAATTAGACTTTCCTTGCAGGCTTTGAAGTTGCCTGAGAGAATGAGGAGGAGGCAGATTCACAATGGCCTCAAATTTTAATGGATCCACCTGGATGCCTCTACTAGAGACAATGAATCCGAGTAATCTCCCTGACTCGATGCAGAATACACACTTGTGGGGATTCAAGCGAATTTTATAATATCTACATCGTTCAAAAATTAACTGTAAATGATCTGGATGTTGGATCCTCTTGCGAGAATGTGCAGGCAGATCATCAAGGTATGGTTCAACAATGGCTTTTATGTCATGAAAAGCAAAGTTCATAGCCCGTTGAAAGGTAGCCCCAGCATTTTTTAATCCAAAGGGCATTTTTCTATACGTGAATGTACCCCAAGGACAAATGAAATCAGTTTTATGTTGGTCTTCCGGTTTGATTTGGATTTGATTGTAGCCGGAGAAACCATCCATAAACGAAAACACCTCACTCCCCGCACATGCATCTATGATCTGGTCAATAAATGGTGTGGGGTAATTGTCCTTAGGACAGGCTTTATTGAGGTCTCTAAAGTCTGTACAAATGCGAATAGTCCCTTGCTTTTTATCAACAGGAACAGGGTTGGACACCCATTCAGTCAAAGCTATGGGATATATAAAACCAGCTTTCAACAGCTTTTCAACTTCTGCCTTCATAGCCGCCACTTTACGCGGGTTCACGGGTCTTAATTTCTGTCAAAACGGCTTGGCATCAGGATAGGTTCTGATTTCATGTTGAACAATAGATGGATCAATGCCTGGCATCTCCTCATATGACCAGGCAAAGATATCGCAGAACTCCTTAAAAAGGGCAGTGTAGATAGCAATCTCCTCCGGAGAGTAGTTTGCACCTATATAGATGTTTTCCATGACATCTGAGTTTATAGAGATGTTGATAGGTATAGTGGCGGAAATCTTTGCCATATTCCCCTTAGCAAACACCCCTTCCCTAGGCAAGGGATTAATAGGTATATCAACATCTTCTGACAGTCTCACGTGAAACTCTTGGTTTTCTATTCTACTTCGATCTGGAAGAAAATAGGATCGATGATGAAGATCCTCACAAATATTATCACGTCCACTCATGGCTTCCAGAATAGCTTCGTCGGAAGGTAAAACGATATCTAAGCAATCTATGGAATGCAAAGAGTTTTCTGCCCATGCGGGCAAATAGACTTCTTCCAAATCGTCTGAGACTGTTAGAGGATCTGGAATGGGATCAACAGTGGCTTGAGTGATGGCTTGATAAGCTACCTCCACTGCCAATAAGGGAACTTCCGGTTCATGGGGAGTTGGGAGGACCCAAGGATCAGTCCTATTGAAAACCGTAGCGATGGACTTCTCCACACTAGTAGAACCAATGTAATTAACCGAGGCTGGAAGATCAAATGTGCCCATCAGTGATGTGTACATTCCAGCCCCCAAGCTCTTTGCAGTAGGTTTTACCTGATCAACCAATGGAACAGCGGACTCATTAGACTCTAAACGACCTTTTCGAGTAAAATCAAGTTGGTCAACAGTAACCAACTTGCCCTCATGTGGAAAAACCACGACATGAAGAACAACCGATGCAACAACAGACATTGCGTAAGTCCAATTCCTTCCCAAAAGCAAATTGTAGTCCAAGGGAGCATCAATCACTTCTACTTCAACAGACACTGCTTTTCCTTCCAACTTAATCTCAAAAGCTGGCAGGATACCATGAGGATGGAAGGATCTTCCATCAAAAGCAGTAAGTAAAGTGTTTGATGGGACCAGCTCTGGGGATCCAAGAGCTTTCTAGCGGGTCAAGGACATAACACATGTAGAGGTTCCCTCATCAACAACTACCCTTCCAATGGTCTTACCACCATGGATGACATCTATTGATAGGGCTACATGGTAAGGCAGATGAATTTTGACATCAGATAAGTTAATTTTTTCCATGAGACTCGAAGAATCCATGCTACCTAAAGCTGCTAAGAGGGCATCCCGCTGGGCAGGACAACTCTGTAACACCTCTAAAGCTGACATTGCACACAGAGTTTGAGCTAAATATTCAACCACAGAGTAGGTTGAAGCAGCCCTAGCATTGGAGTTATGCAAGGTCTTCTTGAAAACACCTTTCAGTATCTTCGGCATAGTTTCGGCAGGTTTCTCTATTGTGAGAGGGTTGGAAGTTTCACCTACAGCTTTACCCTTCTCAGGAGTCTCTTTCTCATAGTTTTTGTTCCTTGTCTGCAACAAAGTCGAAGATCAAACCATGTTGATATAGTTAGGGTCAAGGGCAGTTTGAGTGCCCCCTGCTACATTAGAAGCTGAAGCAGAGTTCTGTCCTTGGGGAGAAGGATCCTTTTCCCCAGCAGAGTCCCCAGTTCTGTTGTACAGGATTACACACCTAATAACCATAGGTCTGGGGTTACCAACATACTCAATCAACTTGCAGACAATTGACTCTAAAGTGCAGTAAAGGAAATAAGAGGATTAGAAAGACTTACTCGATTAATGAAGGTCGATCCTTGCTATTCCTCTTCCGCTTTGCTTCACCTCCAAAGTCTTCAAGGTTGTTCTTCTTTCACCTGTCGATAGCCAATCTTCCAGATACAAGATGATTCATATATATATATAAGTAGGTTAGATAAATCACATATAATATGCATAAACATAAATATTTATCAAACCAAGACACATGAAACACATATGGAAGAAGGATTCTCTTTATTATCAATAATGAAGAAGTTCAGATTACAACCCAACGCCTGAGACAAGGACTCCTCTGCAACCAAAGGATTATGAGTTCCATTGCTCCAAAGACTTCTGTATAAACTCCACCAGCATAACTTTTCTCTCCAAGTGTATCTAATCAACAACCTCCCCAAGGCCTGTATTTATATGGAGGAAATAAGGCAGTTTCGAAGGTTGAAGAGGTTGAGACAGTTAAGATAATTAAGATAACAATGCTTAACTAATCTCAGATCAGCGCGTGTTTTTATGTTTAACTGTTCAGGGACATATTCGTGGGTGTGTAGAAGGACAACCCGTGAATGATTCACGACTTGCTACAAGAGCAACCCGCGAATGCATCCATCCGCGACTTGCTATAAGGGACACTCGCGAATGACTCGCGAGTTGCATAAAAGGAGAGTCGCGAATGCAAGTCAACAAAGTAAAATGGAAAAGTAACCAACTGGATGGAGGAAGAATGTATTATGCCATAAGCCAATCTATAATGTTTTGGGCAAACCTCTATCCATAAATGTCCTTTTGTGTGCCAACATGAGGGATGTCTGTACTCGGATGGAGAGGTGCCATTCAGGTGTATAACACCCCTTGGTTTGAGGATATATTTGTCTACAAAGTATACTATGTCATTTTCAATGTCATTCAATTCTTCAAAACAGTCTCTTCTAAAAGTCATATGAGAGGTTGCACTAATATCAAGCAACCAACAATCTTTGAAAGATGAAAGATAAGTTAATTTCATTAATACCAAGATTACATGTGCAACTTACAATCTGTTGAATCAGGAGCTTTACAAGCCTCTTGATTCGGATTATTGTCTTCTTTATTATGATTGTGTCTACCTTTGATGGTCTCCCATGGATCCCAACACTGATCTGCTTCATGTCCATTATTTCCACAATGCTTTCACTTTAGATTTGATCTTTTCCTTGAGTTGTTTCTGCCCCCTTTTCCTCTAAAATATCTTCTTTATCATGCTCTCTTGTTGCTCTATCTCGTCGAAGGGCCTTTGGGTTGTTTCTTTTCTTTATGAGAAAAGCAAGGGGACTCTCCAACAAGCTCGCTTCATTTCTTGATCTTTTTAGAGAATTCTGGGTATGTGTCCTTTCCAGTAAGGACAACACAAACAATAGATGCCAAAGAATGCATCTCTAATATGGAACTTGCAACTTACAGAATGATTTGAAAATATAGGATACAAAATGATTCTACAGCTGAAAAACAATTATGCATCCTATTAACATTAAATCTGTAGCCTACCAAAAAAATTATGTAGCTTCTATATATTGAATTCAACAGGTATATATCACCTATTACATACATATTATATTTCAAATTACATTTCAACTTCTATGAATATTTCAAAAATACAAAAGTATATCAATTTTGTAGAATTGTTTTACATAGACTATCTTCTTTCAAGGCAGGTTGCAGCTTCGGCAGAATGATTCCACAATAGTGGTCTCAACCTTCTCAAATATCTACACAGATATAGAGAAATATTCAAAATACTTCATACATCCATATGATATGATAAAGGTCATGTCTCAACTTCAGTTAACCAAAAATGTTCTCCTGTGATGGCTACAAATTCATGTTCAAAGCACAACTACAAATTGGATGGAGAGAACACAACAATTCCATGCTATATCATTCATAGACTCATACATAGCAGCAATTCGTAGAGGAGAAAATTATTTATGCAACATTCACAAATCAACGCAAATAAAAATCCTTGCAAACATTTTCATATAGAGTTCACGCAAAAACTATGGTTTATGAATTAATAATATGAATCGCTTTACCTCCACGCACATGTATGAAAGCATGAGTCTCCATCATGTTCACTCATCAACATTTACAAATTATTCCACTCATTTAATTAAGGTTTATAGTAGAAACATGATCATCAAATAGATAGCATAATGCATACAACACTTTCGAGCTCATATAACAACCATATCATACATATGAGCAATATTTGCACACACACTCCATGCACAAGAATAAGGTAAAAAATTATGGTTTTTTGTATTTCCAACGAGCAATTTCAATACCAAATAAAGTGTATTACCTATGTTGATGTATCTGTAACTTTGGAAAATATTCTGATGTATATTATCATTGTATGTTGTTGTACCCCCAATGAAGATGTGTTTTCCTCCCTTTGGGATTCCATTATTGTGTTTGGACCTTGAGGTACAACCTCTGTTGTAAGTCGGGGAAATAGTCCCCATCGCAACATCATGTAATGTATTTTTGGAGTCTATATAGGATCATTTGGACCTGTTAGGGTAAGAAGTTGGCCTTAGTCATGTATTAGGTCAACCACTTGAAAGGTACAAATAGAGAGGCACCCTCCCTCATTTATACACAGTTGCACTCACTCAAGTTCACATGAGTATAGGGAGAAAGACACGGAGGTGAGGTAGATAGTTGCATAATAATTTTTATTACTAGGTTTGTTCATCTTATGATACAGTCTTTATGGCTAAACTATTACAAGGACATTTGCAGGTTTTTCTCCTTTATGGTTTCCCGGGTGAAAATATTTGTGTCTTGTGTATATGTTGTATCTTATGCATCTTGTTGTACTTTTTATTATTTCAGATAAATACCCTAATCAAGTAAATTATATTAGAAACACTAACATGGTATTAGATCTTGTCTAAAAGAAGGCACTATGTAGCAGCGAAAACTAGGGATTCCTAGTTCAAGGTCTTATCTCCATAGCTCATCAAGAAAAGAGGCATAGGCTAACTTTCCTCAATAGGGAACATTTTTGGTGGAAGCGGTTTCATATTTGAAAAAATTTCATTTTTGACCCTATCACTAATGTTGGGAGTCACTAGGGCATCAAGTTTCAGAGGATTCCCACCTTAGTCTTCAGAAAAGGACCTAGCTGAGCAACTCGCCTCAAGGAGGAACATCTTTCTATCCAACCAAAATTCCCAAACTCAAAGTTTGGAAAATTAGGGTTTCTATGAAAAACCCTAGGTCAGCCAACTTCAGAATGAGGTCGAACACCTCAAATAGGTAAGATCTAAATATTTACTATTTCCATTTGAGGTTCTCATTTGAAAATATGACTCATCATACTCGCCTTGAGGACAAGCTTAGAGGGGGTAATAACTTCTGAGCATGGAAGTACATAATCTCCGTGAACCTTGAATAAAATGATTTGGATCAGTACATTAGTGGAGAATTTCCAAAGAGAGAGGTATATGAGGCTAAGGATACTCATAAGAAGAAATCAGTTAAAGCCAAGAGCATCATTGCATATTCAATTAAGGATCACCTCATCCCCCATGTGTCATCATTCAATACACTGTTGGGATATCATCTTACTGTTTTTGGGCCTTTTTCTATTGGTGCTGATTATATCTCTGAGGAAGTTGCATGGTTTTCTCCTTTATGGTTTCCCTGAGGAAAATCTTTGTGTTCATTGTCTCATATGTTTGATTGTTGTGCTTGTTACTCTCTCAGTTAAGATCCTAAGTTAATGATAGCTTAAATGATAAAAATCTAACATGGTATTAGAGTTAACCTGAGAAGAAGACACTGTGCAATTGCGGAAACTAGGGCTTCCTACTTTTTGGATCTCTCTCCATAGATTTTTAGCAAAAGGAGGTTGGGCTAACTCTCCTCCCAAGGGCACATCTTTCTGTTGAAGCAGAATCTGATTCTGAGCATTTTCAGTTTTTGACTCGACACTTATGCCGAAAATTAGGGATTTCCATAGAAGTGGAATTTTTGAGTGAGCCCAGGCCTAGATTGATATCCTCCTCAAAATCAAAGTTTAGAGATCAAGATCAAAGATTTTGGTTGGACAGAACTCCGGGAAATTCAAACCCTAATCTTTTCCTGAACCAGCTCTACAGAAACTTAGCTCCAAGATCCAGATTCAACATCTTAACCTGGTAAGATCTAAATCTTGTGTATTTCCATTTGAGGTTCTAAGTTAAGATGTCTCATCATACCAAGCTTGATGAAAAGCTTGAGGGATTTGATAACTTCTGAGCTTGGAAATATAGGATCTCCCTTGTCCTGGAAGAAAATGAGTTGGACTCCTACATCAAGGAGGAGATTCCAGTTCCAGAAGGAGATGAGGCTAAGGCCTATAACATCCCCTCAAAACATGACCAGAAAATGTGAAGAGTAAGTAAAAAGGAACTGTAAGTGAAAATCCTAGCCTCATCCAATTTATAGATGGAATTTAATTATGCAAGGAGACTGAAAACGTGTTCGACTAAAGCGATGATTGGGGACGAATCCACTAGGGGGAGAGGTCAAAAGCTAAGTGAAACCTTAAAGAATT
>LPNX010849000.1:168979-180749 GCA_001517045.1 Pseudotsuga menziesii
GGTCATATCTATTGTAAACTTCAATAAGAGTCGCTTATGTATATATACGTTAGAGTGATGGTAGTTTTATAGTTCTTAATTGAAACAAAAAAAATGTGATTTCGTATTTGAGGTATAAAGTTCTTACCAGTATTTTTGGTACTAGTATGGTCATTGGTATAGCTCTATTGTCAACTACTCAGTGGAACTTAATTTAATTAAATTACAAATTTGTTTGTATGAATAGATGCAAATGATAGTAGAGTTTACATAAATGTGATTACACACTCGCAAAGGACTAACATGATTGACTTGTTGATATAGTAAAAGCGAAAAATTTACCCCATTTTCTGAGAATTTAAATTGAGGAATTTCGGGTACGTTACAAGGCCTTACACAAGAAGAAGTTGGTTATGGCTAAGAGGATTATTGCTGATTCAATCAAGGATCACCTCATACCACAGGTGTCCTCCCTTAAGACACCTAAAGCTATGTTTGATGCCCTAACCAAATTTTTTGAAGGAAAGAACATAAATCGAAAGATGACCTTAAGGAACCAGTTGAAGAATGTGAAGATCCAGAATGCGGAGACCATACAATCATACTTTACAAGGGTCTTCCAGATCAAATAACAACTTGAAGCAGTGGATGAAGAAGTGGAGAATGCAGAGATTGTAATGACCACCTTGGATGGTATCCCTAGAACATGGGACTTGTTCATTCAAGGGATCTATGCTAGAAAGAAGATAGTCAAGTTCACCAGATTATGGGAAGAATGCTCTCAACAATAAGCTTGGATAGAAACTAGAGAAGAAAAGATGGGAAGTGAAGATGAAGCTCTCACAGTACAATCCAAGAAAAATAGAACTAGCCACCACAGAGGTAAGCACTCTCACCAGAAGAATAACTTTAGAAGGCCTAGAGATATGTCTAAGTAAATTTACTATACATGTGATGAAAGAGGACACTTTGCTAGAGATTGTCCTAAAAAAAAGTAGCTCTCACAAGAAGAAGGGAAATAAGAGAAGACATCATGCTCATGCTACAAAGGATGATGAACCTTCCACAAAGAGAACCAGACAAGATAGTGATAATTCTTCAAGTGATGAAGAATATGTTATGATTTCTACTCTCATGGGAACTATCACACATGGCAGCAATTATTGGCTTATAGACAGTGGTGCTTCGAAACATATGACAGGATTCCAGGAATCCTTTGTGAAACTATCTAAACATGAATCACTTCACAAGGTGAAACTTGGAGATGACTACCAATATACAATAAAAGGTAGTGGTGAATCCTCATATAAGCTAGACTCTGGAAAGTCTATCAATATGAAAGATGTATTGTTTGTACCTAGACTAAATAAGAATCTCCTTTCCTTATCTGCATTGGATGAAAAAGGAATGAGGGTTGCATTTGTATATGGTCAAGTCCTCATGTGGCCAAAGGGAAAGTCTCTTGATGATGCAGTAGTGATTGGGGAATAAGAAGGAGGACTATACAAATTGAAGGGCCAACCAGAACAAGCTTTGGTTCATGACTCGGTAGAACCAAATGAGCTTTGGCATAGAAGGATTGCACATGTGAATTATAGAGCACTACCACTTGCAAGCAAAGTTGTTGAAGGTCTCCCAGAAATGCATACAAAACATGAAGGTGTATGCAAAGGATATGCAAAAGGGAAGAACACAAAGAAGACATTTCCAAGTAGCAACAGCAAGGAAAAATGAATCTTGGAAACCATCCACTCCAATGTATGCAGTCCAATGTCATCTAGTTCATTAAGTGGGTATGTATACTATGTTTCTTTTATTGATGATTTTTCTAGGAAGACATGGATATACTTTATGAAGAACAAAGATGAAGTATTCAGCAAGTTCAAGGAATTCAAAGCCTTGATTGAGAACCACACTGAAAAGAATATCAAGACCTTTCGATCAGATAATGGCAGAGAGTTCACATTAAATGAATTCAAAGAGCTATGCAAAGACTCAAGGATTAAGAGGGAGTTCTCCACTCCATATAATCCACAATAGAATGGGATTATAGAAAGAAAGAATAGAACAATAATTGAAGTAGCAAGGGAGATGCTTCATGATCAAGATATTCCCATGCATCTATGGGCAGAAGCTGCCAGATCAACGGTATATGTATAGAACCGTACTCCACACAGAGTACTCGAGAACAAGACACTTGAAGAAGTCTTCTACGGCAAGAAACCAGAAGTCAACCATCTTAGAATATTTGACTGTCCTGTATACATACATATTCTGAAAGAAAAGAGGATGAAGTTAGATCCTTCATGAAAGAAGGGTATACTTGTGGGATACTCTGAAAGCTTGAAGGCTTACAGAATATACTTCCCAGGATTCAAGAAGATCGACATCAACAGAGATGTAACATTTGATGAATATTCAGCCTACATCAAATCCAGGAAGAGACCAGATGAAGAACCTGAAGAAACAGAAGCACCCATAATTCATGATACAACCATGAACGAAGAAATTCAAGAAGAGGATCAAGAATTAGAAGAACCTCAAGAACCTGTAGATGCACCTCAAGAGAATAATCCTCACAAGAGGAAACCTGCTTGGGTATGTGAAATTATCCAAGGTGCAGAAAGATATGGAGTTTCAGAAGAAACACACAGAGGAAGGAAGAGAACTATGTCCTGCTCCAGTTATGTAGCCCTGCTATGTGACATTATTGATAAAGAACCTTCCAAATGTGAAGAAGCAACAGAAAGCAAAGAATGGAATGATGATATGATCGAAGAGTATCATTCGATCATGAAGAATGATGTTTGGGATGTTGTCCCAAGACCAAAAGGGAAGTCCATTGTAACTTCCAAATGGATCTACAAGATCAAGCATGCTGCAGATGGAAACATAGAGAAATATAAAGCAAGATTCGTGGCTCGTGGCTTCTCCCAGAAAGAAGGAATAGACTATGAAGAAAATTTTGCACCTATAGCCAGATACACTTCCATCAAATCAGTACTTGCTTTGGCTACAATGATGAAATGAAAGATACACCAAATGGATGTCAAGACTACTTTCTTGAATGGTTTAGTAGAAGAGCAAGTGTATGTGGAGAAACCACTCAGTTTTGAGACACATGATAGGGAGTCTCATGTGTGTAGATTGAAGAAATCCCTGTACGGTTTGAAACAAGCACCCAGGACATGTTACAACAGAATTGATGGCTTTCTATCCAGTTTGGGCTTTACCAAAAGTAAAGCAGATTCCAACCTTTACTACAAGGTGGAAAAAGGTAACCCAGTGATACTCCTACTGTATGTGGATGATCCATTTGTAACAGGTATGGATGGGTTGATTGCTAATACGAAGAGGAATCTTGCTGCCAAGTTTGAAATGAAAGACTTGGGTATGATGCACTATTTTCTAGGCATGGAGGTGTGGCAGAATGTAGATGGAATCTTCCTTGGACAAGGGAAGTATGCAGTAGAGATCCTGAAGAGGTTTGGGATAATGGACTGCAAGGCCATAACCACACCTATGGAATCAAACCTGAAGCTATTGAGTGATGCTTCATCAAAAGTGGTTGATACTACGATGTATCGTCAGATTATTGGGTCCTTGATGTACCTGATGAACATGAGACCAGATATTTGCTTTGATGTGAACACCTTGAGCCAGTTCTTGACATATCTGATACATGTTCACTTGATTGCTGCAAAGCATATTCTGAGGTACTTGAAGGGTACAGTTTATTATGGGCTCAAGTACGAGGCGAATCAAAATATTAACTTGGAAGGTTATTTTGATTCGGATTGGGCAGGAAGTGCCATCGATAGGAAGAGCACTTCAGGATGCTGCTTCAGTATGAGATCAGGTGTGATCTCTTGGTTTAGCAGGAAGCAGTCCTGTGTGCCACTAAGTATAGCCGAAGCAGAGTATGTCGCATCTTGTTTAGCTAGTTGCGAGGTAGTGTGGCTGAGAAAGCTACTGTCTGATTTATTTGATCTCCAATTGGATGCTACTTGTATATATTGCGACAACCAAAGTTGTGTGAAGTTGTCGGAGAACCCGGTGTTCCATGACAAGTCAAAGCATATCAATATCAAGTATCACTATATTAGGGACATGGTGCAGAGAGGAGCAGTGAAGCTCCAGTATTTTGCGATGGACGAATAGATAGCTGATGTGTTGAAGAAGCCATTGGCCAGAGTGAAGTTTGAGTACTTCAGGGAGAAGCTTGGTGTTCTCCAGATCGAGGTTCCCTCCAAGGGGAAATGATGAGACCTAGATCCATTCTGACATGGTGAGAGGATTAGGTTCCTTCCATGGTAATATGTAAGGGCTAATCCATTCTGTCATGGTGAGAGGATTGGTTCCTTCCATGTCAAATGTGAGTGCTGAAACATTTTGATGTGACTGTAGGATTGGTTCCTACATGATCAAATATAAGTGCTAAATGCCATTCTTGGATCAGAGGAACCTGGTCAGTTACCAGGATACTCAACTTGGTACTTATATGCCATTCTCTGGGAGAATGGAGGCACATGGTTAGTTACCAGGAATCCTCAGTATGGGACTAAGAGCCATTCTGGCGTGATGTGTTTACACATGGTAAGATATAAGTGCAGTGCCCTTCCGATGCGGTGTGTTTGCACATGGTCGGATGTAAGTGCAGAGCCCTTCCGATGCTGTGTGTTCGCACATGGTCGGATGTAAGTGCAGAGCCCTTCCGATGCGGTGTGTTCACACATGGTTGGATATAAGTGAAGAGCCCTTTCGATGCAGTGTGTTCGCACATGGTAGGATATAAGTGCTGAGCCATTCTAGCGCTATGTGTTTACACATGGTCAGATGTGAGTGTTGGGACTTTCTGACACGATGAGGTCAGATGTGAGTGCTGGGCATGCCTTTCTAACAAGATGAGGTTAGATGTAGGAGTTGGGTGAGCCATTCTGATTTAGGGTCAGATATAAGTGTTGAAGAAGACTTACATGAAGGATAGGCCTACAACCAGCATGAAAAAGGGTTGGCTCTGTAGAAATTCCTGTGACGAGAAGAATCAAGAGATATCATTGATGATGATGATCCAGATGTGATGATGATTTAGACTTGATGATGATCCATATCAAGTGATGATCTAGATTTGATGATGATATAGTGATGATGATCCAGATCAAGTGATGATCCAGATCTAGTGATGACCCAGATCCCGTGATGAAGAAGACTTGAAGATGAAGACAACTTGAAGATGAAGATGACGAGATGATCCAATCAATACAGAGAAGAAGACCAGTGCTGAAAATTGTGTCAAAATAATACCTTCCTAGTTAAGAGGGAGTGTTTATGTATTTATAACTTTGGAATATATTCACTTGTATATTCACTTGTATATCTTATGTATTGTACCCCGATGTTTATTTCAGGAATTATCTATAATTTAATTGAGTCATTTCATGCCCCGATGTTCCTATCGGGAGGTTATATAATGTAAACAAGTCATGTCAAGTCATTGTGGGTAACCCTCCTATTGTTCAAGGGTTAAAGTCCCCATAGTTGCGGGGCCCTAGGGTTATTAGACTCTCCTAGAGAAGTCGGCCCTAGTGATTCATTGTCAAGTTGGGAATTAGTATAAATAGAGAGTGAGCCTCTCTATTTATCACACACTCACTCACACTCAATTGTAGTGCATAGATGAGGAAGAAGAAGTTGTTGGGGCTAGAGAGAAAGAGGCTACTATTGTCGGGATATCATCTTACTATTTTTGGGGCTTTTTCTATTGGTGATGATTCTATCTCTGAGGAAATTGTGGGGTTTTCTCCTTTATGGTTTCCTTGAGGAAAATCTTTGTGTTCATTGTCTCATATGTTTGATTGTTGTGCTTGTTATTCTCTCAGTTAATATCCTAAGTTAATGATAGCTTAAATGATAAAAATCTAACACGATCCTTCTAGGAGGAAGGGTATATTTGTAGGATACAGTGATACATCATAGGCCTACCGAATATACTTTTCAGGATTCAAGAAGATAGAAATAATTAGAGATGTAACCTTTGATGAGGACTCAACATAATCTAGATCTAGGAGGCTATCTATTGAAGAGGTTGAGGAAACTGAAGGAATGAGAGTCCAAGATATGGAAATTGTAGAAGCAACTCCAGAATACCATGAAGATCATAACATGGCAGAGCCACAAGAGCCTATAGAGACACTTCACGAGAAGGACTCCCACAAGAGGAAATCAACATGGTCACGTGAGCTCATAAAATAAGTAGAATGGTATGAAACTCTAGAAGGAACGCATAGAGAGAAAACAAAGGGAAAATCCTTACAACAATTATGTGGCCCTACTATGTGAGATCATTGATAAGGCACCTTCGAACAATGAAGATTTGGCATAAAAGAAAGAATGGAAGGATGCCATGATCAAAGAATATCAGTCGATTATGAAGAATATCAATCGATTTCTGCATCAAACCCTGGTTTATCTAGAAGGAGGTCAATCCGGAGTTGTTTTCTTCAACTAAGTACTATTCCTCTTTATTCCTTTTGAAGTCCTCATCCTTCTAAAGGTGACAAAGAATACCAAGTTGGATGAAAATATTGAAGGTGCTGAAAAATTCATAGCATGGAAGTATAGGATCATGCTCATCCTACAAGAGAATGATCTAGATAAATTTGTGAAAGAGGAAGTGAATGAACCAGAAGAAGCTGAAGCTAAGTTCAAACATAATATGGATATGATCATAGCTAAAAGGATCATAGACAAATCCATTAAATACAACTTGATTCCTCTAGTATCCTCAAGGGAGACTCCAAAAGAAATGTGTGATGCTCTATTGGGTCTATTTGAAGGAAGAAACATTAATAGGAAAATGATCCTAAGGAATCAACTCAAAAGTGTAAGAGCTCAAAAGTCAGATACCATGTAGTCTTACTTGACAAGACTATCCCAAATGAAGGATCATCTAGAATCCATTGATGATATGGTTGAAGAAGTAGATATTTTGACGACAACCTTAAATGGTCTTCCAAGAGATTGGGAAGCATTTATCCAAGGAATCTGTTTAAGAAGGAAACTAAGCAAATTATGAAATTTATGGGAAGAATGTGTGCAAGAAGAAGAAAGGATAGCAGCTAGAGAAGAAAAGATAAATGACAATGAGGATCAAGCCTTGAGAGCCCACATCAAAGAAAAAAGGAAGTGTCATGACCATCCTCCTAAGAATCTGTTGAGGCCTGGAAATTCGCAGGCGGCAACAGTAAGGGATTCTCCCCAATCAACGTTCCCAACTAGCCCGTTGACTGTTTGGTATAGGGAATCCGTCTGGTTTGCGGTCCGGCTACCGTAGGTCAAGTAACAAACAAAGGCTTTACCGGTTGCGGCCCGGCCCACCGAGTTTTTTTGTATTTTGACTTAAAAGAATGATATGCACGTGCCTAACTAAATGCAGGCTGGTCAAAAACGGGGAGCGGTCACAAAGTGATGCGCAGGTTCTTACCTTTCGTCTTGCTCACAAGCATTCAACCAGATACAAAAGAAATAAGATAACTATCTACACTATCCCTAGGGAGCATGGTTATCATTTTGACTGAGCAATACATTATCATATACAGTAAGAAAAATCACAGATAGCTGATACTTCTCCTAAAGTACATGAACGCTTACAAATATTCAAATAACCAGATAGCCGATCATTCTATAACAACATTTATTGCTCTTAGTGAAAATATATCCCAGAAAAACTACTGAAGAACATTTAACAAGAACGTAGGTTCAAAACATCAAATATTCTTACAGCAAATGAAATACAACTGAAAACGAAATAGTTCCTCTTCAACATTATTCATCGAATTGCATTGGTACATTCCACTTCTTTACTCTTTCCAGCAGACAAAATTGCAGTTCACTTAGCAAAACGAAGTAGTTCCTCTTACAAGCCAACACTTACCAAAATTTTCTAAGGGAAAAAGCCCCTTTTCAGTCCTTCCTCCAACTATTTAAACTACCACCCTTATCCCCTCGGCTGCCCTTAGCGTGTGACCTTTCAGCGTCCTTGACGATTCAGCTTCCTATCTGGTCGTTACGTTTTTCCCAATCATTTTCCCTAAGCGTTTACCTTCTGACAGCAACTGCCGAAACGACCTCGTCGGTGCCCCTGACATTCCTCTGTGTTGTCCTTTTCTTCGCTACAAGTAACTTCAGCGATCTAGGGGATGCTTCCTGCAAACAATTTTGATGCATTATCCACCAATTGAAATATTAAGCATTGAAACAATTTTTTAACCATAATGATGAATCTACAATGGGCTGGCCTGGTTCATACGGGCGGGGCTCGCATAATCTTGGAGGAATTGGCGGTCGGATGACACCTAGATCGGACGGGATGAAGCTTCTGTACCGGATGGGAAAAGGCTCCAGGAGCCGCAACGTCAGAGGGGCATAAGAAGTGGGCGGATAACAGCACGGGCGACAAAGGCAATCGGATGCCAGAGAGGAGGGTATGCTCCACCACCCGCAATGGCGGATGATGCAAGGGTTGAGAGACGCAGGCGGGAGAAAAGGGCAATGAGTTGGACGTCGGGTGAAACTATAATCGGGCGCTAACTTTATCCTCCCGGCCGCAACGGCAGACAATGAGAAACTTAGGAGCAAGCGATCGAATCAAACGAATCGAGCGTCGGATGAAACTTCAATCAGGTGGACAGTTTGATCAAGGAGCCGCAACGGCGGACGAGTTTGGGCTCAACATCTTCCGGAAGAGGCCCGACCCAAAGAGAAAACCGACAGCGCTAAGGCCCAATTGCGGCCAAAAAATCAAACTTCTTCGTTAAGGAAAATTTTCATGCTTTATGGGTATTAAAACAGACCGCGCGACTCAAACAAAACTAGCCGAAGCAAACAAAAAAGGTGGGCATTCAACTTCAAAACGAACAGCTATGCTCGGGGGTGCCAAGCTTTTAACAATCAATCCAAGCAAATAATGATGAGGAGGGGTCCCAGAGTTTAAGTGAAAACTAAAATCGGGGAGAAAGGTTGCGGCAGCAACAACTGGCGATTTCCTGGTGAACCTAGATCTCTGGGTGATTTCTTCCTTGAATAGCAGACTGTTCTACAGCAAATGTATCCATTGAACTTTTCCAGCTATACAGATTTCTCGATAATAGAAGTGTGTACCTCGATCATTGACATTGGTCCAATTCGGGCGATGAGACAAGATTTTCGAGTCCGGATAACTCTGCCGAGGCCAAAATATGAGTTCATTATTAATTTTGTTTTCAGGGGCTAACGACATTGGACACCACAGGATTGTAGCAGGCGATGAACAGAAACGTTCATTTGTTCCTCATTCCCATGCCATCTTAGCAGCTTTTGTGCTTTTCGGATTTTGCACTTTTTTGATGAGAGTCTCCATGCATGCCTTTCTTACTAAATTTTAATTCAGGATCCTCTATCCCATAGTGCCCTTTTGTGTGAGTGATGTGCTTAAGGTTTCAGCTCACGGACGGAGAGGATCATTGGCAAATTAGTACTTTATGATCTGGATTTAGCTTTGGATCATGATGTTTTTATAAGAATTCTGACTCTTATCTGCCTTCTGGCATTTATTTCTTGGCATGGGATCATTTAGATTTAACACCCCGTTCATCTTTCTCTTCTCCGTGGGTCCCCTGTCGTCGCCCCTTAGATTCTAAGTGTAAAGTGCGCGGAGCCTCAGCATAGTATTCTAGAATTTTGAATCTGATTGTCCTTACAGGAGGTTAAGCAGGACCTCAATGCACACAAAGACTTCGAGAAACTATTTGGTGGAAGAAATTCACATGGAAAACCATAGTCTAACTATTCAACAAATGTTTACCATTTCCAGAAATTTGGAGTTCCCCACATAACCACGAGTTGACCACCTTTATTGAAAACAAAGACTCACTTAAAACAAATGAAAGCATAACTCAACACAGCTTATTTATGTACAAGTCATAAAGCTCAAAAACAACTTAAGAAAAATAAGGTTTGAGAACCAGACCATTAACTGGCAGGTTCTCCTCCCATCCCTGTAAATCCGGTAACATATAGGTAGCAGGGCCAAGTTTAGCGGTGATTTGAAACGGACCTACCCATAACTGTTGGAACTTAGTGTGCTTCCCTTTCTCATCATGGGGATGATCCCATTTTAGGACAAGGTCCCCTACTTCCAAGTCCTTCTTCCCGGCTTTATGCTTGTCAAAACATCTTTTCACTACCTCCTGCTGCTGTTGGAAACGTTCTCTAGCTTTGGATCTGGCTTCTTCTGCTTTTAGAAGATTGTATATTCTTACTTGGAGAACTTCATCATCCGACCCCCTAGACTCTTGAGCTACTATGGAAGACGGGAGCAGGATGTTGGGGGGAAGAATGGCTTCCTTTCCGTACACAAGGGTAAAGGGTGACACTCCTATGGCAGACTTAGGGGTGACTCTATCAGCCCACAGGGCATTGGGTAAGGCTGAGTGCCAACTTCACTGGTTTTCTATGATGGTCTTCTTCAGTATTCTAATGAGGTTTTTATTGGAGGATTCAGCCAGGCCATTCCCTTGTGGATAATAGTTAGCAGAATAGTGTAATTTTATCCCTTTCTCATGAGCAAATGCAGTAATCTTAATGGATGAAAAGTATTTAGCATTATCAAAAACTAACGAAATTGGAACCCCAAACCTGGTCATGATATGGTATTGTAGAAAATTGATGACTTCGTCTTCATTTATCTTGCGCAATGGAATAGATTCGACCCAGCGGGTGAAATAATCAGTTGCAGTAAGAATATACTTGTGTAGCAGGGAGGAATTTGGCTTTATTTCTCCAATGACGTCTATTCCCCATTGCTCGAAAGGCTCAGTGATCATTACAGGCTTTAGAGGTGCTACTGCTCTGGGTTGTCTTCCACCACATCTTTGGCAAGTATCACATTTTCTGACGTGCGCATGTGCATCCCTGAAGAGTGTTGGCCAATAGTAACCGGCCCTAAGGATTTTGTGGGCTGTAGTGTCTCCTGAATAATGTCCGTCGGTCGGACCATCGTGTAATTCAGACATTACTTTCTTAGCGTCTTCTCTTTCCAGACATCTTAGAAGGACTCCATCATAGTTTCTTCTGAATAATATGCCTTCTACGAGTTGGTAGGAAGCTGACTTTAGACGCAAAGCTCTTCTTTTTTTGGAACTCCAATGTTCAGGCAATACCCCTGACTGCAGGTAATGTACAAGGTCTCTATACCAAGATTCAGGAGCTGTGAATAAAGGACAAACATCCATTACATGCAATTCAGCTTCATTATCCCATGCCTGTTCTTCACTATTACTGCTTCTAGTCATCAGCTTGCATAGCCCCTGACCTTTCACTATAGTGGCTGGTTTGAATTCCACATCGTATTCTTGAAGGGCTGTTACCCAGTTGCCCCTTCTTTCTCCCAATTCCTTTTGAATGAGAAGGGATCTTACGGCTGGGTAAGGGACTATTAACTTGGTTCGATTTTTTAGTATATAAGGTCTAAATTGCTTGACTGCCTTAAATACTGCGTATGCCTGTTTGTCAATGGTTGGGTAGTTTAATTCAGCCCCCTGTAGCCCAGTGCTCATGAAAGAAATTGGGAATTCATCACCCCCATCTTCCTTTTGCGTAAGTACGGCTGCCAATGAATCATCGGACGCAAAAGTATACATAATAAAGTCTTTTTCAAAGTCTGGACTTTTAAGAGAGGGCGCATGTGCAACAGCGGTCTTGATTTTACTGAAAGCATTCTTTTCGGTCTCAGTCCACTTAAACTGTGCGTTTT